>JADLZN010012107.1:0-99466 GCA_018155175.1 Sinocyclocheilus anophthalmus | reverse complement strand
TTAGATAGAGCAGCTACACCTCCACCTCTCTTAATAGTCCTGCAAACACTCATGAAAGTGAGGTTAGGAGGGGCTGTTTCATTGAGGAACGTTGCACTGCAGCTTTCTTCTAGTCATGTTTCATTTAGAAATATAAAATCCAGGTTGTTTGTGGTTAAGTCAATGATCATAAATTATTTATTTTTTAGTGAGCCAATGTTTAAAAATGCTAACTTGATTGCATTACGTTTTGTCTCTACAGCAATCTTAGTTTGATGCATAACAGGCCGCAGATTAGATAAGTCAGCCGTACGGCTTAAGAAGCCCTTAGACTTTCTATCACGTGATAAAACAGAAATAGAGAAAACTACAGGCACACTGGGTTCCCGCTTGTTCTGTAAACATTTGTGAATGTTGCTGCTATCATAGCGGGGACCCGACACATATCACTGAGAGCTGCTATCAGTTGTTTTTGGTTCACCTACAGCAGATGGAGGTTTTGGGCCCTGGCATTGTGGCAGCGGCCAGAGAGCTCTCACAGGATGAGGACGAGCTGGGCCCACAGGCTTTGGTGGTTGTGGGGCCCGCCGTTTTTTAGTTGATATCTGGGGGCTTGCAGCAAAAGAGTGGGAGAGTCTGGTCCCAGCATAAACCAGTTCCTCCATTTTCTGTGAGAAGCTTAGAAGTGGAGATGTTGGAGAGAGGGATAATGTGTCTGGTGAGCAGGGCTGTGGCTCTGGTGTTTCCGGTGGCTGTGATATGTTGTCCTGGCTTCCCTGGCTGTTTTCCAGAAAGTCGTCCTTGGGTGCTGAGTCTTGGAGCTGTTCTAATACGTCACAGTCTGTCTGTGATGAGCTCTGTGGGCAGGGCTCAGCCGTGATGGTGTCCATGAGCAGGGCTTGTTGTGGCTGCGTGTTATCAGTGTCCTTGTGGGATGTGTCAACCACATGATGACTCGGAAGCTGATATGAAGTCCTGTGGTCACTCATACTCTGTCCAGGTGTGTGTGCCATTCAGGTTGAGTAGTTTGGCACACACTACTGAAGGATGACGGATGGAGAAGTAGATGTTGTCCTTTAGCACTCTTGCACCAAGTTTGTTTAGGTGGAGGCCATCCAGTTTAAACAGTTGTCTATGGCCCAAGAAAAGATTGAAGTTGTTGATTAAATTGACTCCTTTTAAGCTGCAGATTCTCTGTAGCCATGTGTTCAGCCCAAGCAAACGTGAAAACATATTAGTTCCTCTTGCTGGGAGTGGCCCACTGATGAACGACTGAACTTTAAGTCTTCGAAGTGTTTCAAAGAGTTCACTGAAGTCCTTCTTAAGGAGTTCTGACTGCTCTTTCCGAATATCATTCTTCCCCACATGGATGATGATTCGATTTGCAGTCTTGTGCTTCATTAGAATTTTCCAAAGTTCCTTGTTCAAATCAGAAACTGTTGCTTGAGGAAAGCAGAAAGTTGCTGAATTTCTGCTACTGATGTTTCTGAAAATGGAGTCGCCCACTATCAGAGTCCTAGGCTCGGCTGCGCTCTGAGCTGAAAGCCGCTGTCTGCTCGACCTTGAGCGTCTGTTAGTAGCGATGTTAGCTGCTGGCTGATCCGATCCATGTTTAATCACATTTGGGGATTCCTCACCCACATTCATTAATGCTTCAAATATGTTCTCAAGATGTATAGGGGGTGGTAGAATACCAGTATTCACAAGCCTTGTCATAGCCGAATCTGGGGTAGAGGATGCTACGGCAGCAATACGAGAAACTCGTGACAATCTGATGTCTCTACTGCCTTTGGGTCTCGCTCCCTGTTTGTGCCATCGATTAGTGTGACAATCAGTTTCGGCATGTTCCTCTACACTTGGTATAAACTGTTAAGATTCACAGGACTCACCAGCTGTATGCTGATGGGGTCCGTGACGACGGTCTGCTGAGTGTTCTGCCTGTTTTGGAAATCCAGCAAGTAACTTTGTTTCAAGAACCGTAATCTTTTGTAGAAGTTTGCAGTAGTTCATGCAGCAAGTAGATTCAACAGGAGGCATTTTCTTTCTCTTCTGTTTGAATGTGGACAGCTGTGTTTTCCAGTCTCCGGAATGTAAGCTGCTGGCAGTGAGAGGCAAAAGTCTTCTTTTTCGTGTGGTAGATTCCAGTCGAGAGTTTTAGTTTTAGTGTTGTGCCAAAAAAATATGTTGTTGGAGCACTGTGCTGATCTGCTGAAGTAAAAATCATAGAAAAATCAAAGAAAAGTACAGAAATAGGGAGCAAAGCGCAGAGCAGTAAGCAAAAACGTCCGAACGGTAGCGAAGCCGGAAGCAAAGGTGTTCTCTTTTCCTCTCAAGACAGAAAGAAATTACTCCAGTCTTCAGTGTCACATGATCCTTCAGAAATCATTAATATGCTGATTTGCTGCTCAAGAAACATGTCTTAGCATTATCAATGTCAAAAAGAGTGCTGCTTCATATTTTTGTGGAAACCTTTTTTTAACAGGATTTTTGATGAATGGAAAGATCAAAAGAACAGCATTTATTTGAAATAGATCTTTTATAAATGTCACATTTGATCCATTTAATATGTCCTTGCTGAATAAAAATCTCAAACTGACCCCAAACTTTTGAACTTTCTTTCAATAATTGAATGTGGATGAACTACTTTACCCCAAATTATTCTGAAAACAATGCAATAGACATTCTGTGGTGCTGCAAGGCAAATGTAACATCTGTTTTACTGACTGTTAATTGTGTTGACAGTGTTACATATCAGAATTAGTATGATTAGTCTAAATAAATTAGTAACTGTGGCTAAACTCCTCTGTTGCGTGACTGTGTTGTATTTGTGTGAATTGCAATTCAGTGGACCTAAATTCCTCTTCATCTCATTAATTCCAACTCGATTCAAATTCCAACATTTTATTTATTTTTTTACATTCTGCATAGAACAGTTTGACCAAACGCACACAGACATCCACACGTTCATATACTGTACATGTGTGTCATGTTCAGGTCTCTGTCAGTCAAATAAACGGCATCTTTGCCACACTCCCTCTCTCAGTCCAACGCTTCTCTGGAGATCGTCAACGTGCTCAGTAGTGGATCTTTGGGAAGGCGCTAATGTGACGGACAGCAGGGAAGTGTGAAAAACATTCAGAAAGCATTTGACTCAGTCATCGCTTTAAAAGGGGCTCCACAGAATGGATATAAAGAGCTTGGTTTTTCTCTTTTTCTTTCTGTTTCTTTGTAGATGACCTTGCACTTTGAGATGGGCAAAAAGATCCCGTGATAAAACAGGAGTTTATTAACAGATCGTTTTTCTTTAAAGGTGAAGTAGGCTATTTCTTTTTTTTAAGTAAAAATATTTGTTATCGTCTGTGAATATGGATCGATAACTATAAGTCATTCGAAGGTCGATTCCTCCAGTAGTTTACGCTATTTGTTTAAGTAGCCTATTCCAACCATTTTTGTCTGGAATAATAGTTATTATTTTGAAAACGGTCAGCTTTGCCATTTTCATTCGCGAGTGGTGTAGACATGACAAACTTACATTTGGACGTGCATACAAGAACCACTGATGCAGACCCACTTGTGGAGATTATATTGAAAGAAATAATGGCATATAAATCTGACCCACCCATGATTTTGGAGAGAAGGCTTCTTGTTTTGGCTCCAGACAGTATTTTAGGTGTCTTCTATCTATCTATCTATCTATCTATCTATCTATCTATCTATTATCTATTAGGGTCTCGTTATTTGTCTTCTCTCTCTCTTTAACTGCCCGTCTTGAGCTGATAAATCTTCTACTGTACAAGATTTAAAGACAAGTAAAACACTACTTGAGCTTTAAAGTTCTCTATGGGCAATTATAGACCACAGCTGTGATGTCACAACGTCAACGATGCAAACGTGGCACCTCAGTTTGTCCGCGGCTCACTCGGCTGTGTTCTGGCAGTGGCTCACCGAAAGTGAGACAGCTCTGGCCCAGTAATGGTTGCCAGATTTGGCTAGGCTTTGGATGTGCTGATCTGGCCCGATCTGCACTGAGACACGGCACATTTAGCCACATTCGGCCCGATTACGGACCATAAGTGCTGGTCTGATTTTGGCTGAGAAATGGGCGTGCATACCCGGACCAGTTTAGGTTGAGTGCTGGGGGTGGGTCTCCGTTTACAATATGGTAAATAGTATGTAGCAGTGACACTTAAACTTAATATATTTTACCTGCCCTTGTTATGTTATTTTTTAGTGTATTTTTATTTGAATTCCTATTAATATTTTTCCCTTTTATCCAACATTCTCTTTTTTTCTTTAACTACATTTGGAAATTAATGATTTAATTAATATAATGAAAAGCTTAAAGTGGTTATGGGAACTTTAACATTATTTTTGCTATATGAGTTTCAAGACATGCGCACTAGCTTTCCTCAGCGACCAGCACGGATCAGCTCCAGGCATGACGAAGCGGATATCGTCCTCTTTTGGAGTTACGCCTTCTTTCTTTGCATGAACATTTGGGCGACGTTATGCAAATCTTCCCACAGAGTGACGTAGACATGTGGGGGCGTGTTAGAACGAGCCGTTTTAGGTAGCGTGGCTGACTCTTAACTTTTATAAAGAATATCTCTTTGGATTTGAGACTTTAGTCTTTGCAACTTTACAGATCTTCTTTATGCACAAAGAGCTTGTAACCCTCCAAAGAGAAAGGAAAAATTTAAATCGCATCATATGACCCCTTTAAGGATTTTAAGGTAACAATGCCATATTTTATATCAAAACTGGAAGGATCTTTAATACACATATTTTAGAAGTTGTAATTCTGTAAGTGTAAGTACCGGCTAAGTGTTTAAATTCTTGTCGGCATGATTGTGGCCCAATGCCGGCAGTTTTGGCAGGCAGCCGGACTCGGGCCAGTGTATTTGGGCCAATTCTGGGGTGACTCTGGCAACCGCAGCCGGGCCGAGTTATTTAATCCGGCCTGCCGGATCTGGGCTATTATTGGGCCAAACCGTTTTGGCTACCTGGGGAGTGTTGTTGGCTCTACAAAACTCACCACTATGATGCTGGAGTGATTTTGATGGTTGCCAAGGCATTGCTATGTGGTTGTTAAGGTGTTCTGAGTGGTTTTCAGTGCATTGCTAAGCAGTTTATTAAAAAGTGAGGGTAAAAAAAGGGCAGCTCTAGTTACCAGAACTAGGGCGGAACTGAACTTAAATTTATCAAAAAACAATATATTCATTAACTGATATAACTATAACATCTAAAGTTCAAAATAAATAAATCTGATAACCACTTTGTTAATCCAGGTGGTAAAGAAGCACGTGATACATTTTGAGTCTTTCCACAAGCTGAGGTAAACACACATAACACTAAAATAATGCAGTAAATATTAATTGAAGGGGTCATATGATGTTGCTAAAAAGAACATTATTTTGTGTATTTGTTGTAATGAAATGTGTTTATGCAGTTTAAGGTTAAAAAACACATTATTTTCCACATACAATACATTATTGTTTCTCCTCTATGCCCCGCCTTTCTGAAACGCGTCGATTTTTACAAAGCTCATCGATCTGAAAGCGGAGGTGTGCTTGCTTGGCCAGACAGTGCGTTGTAAATGGCCGACTACCTCAAGCGTGTGACGGAAATGTTACGACCCTTACCATACTGTGATGCCCTGTACGGCCGGAGCAACGAGACAAAAACATTAAAACCATTACAAACGAGGCATTTGTTGCATCCAGTGGGGACATAATAACTGATTATAATGACATATACTGTCTTTTTACGCGTTGCGTTGCATCGCGCCGCGTAAACATAAAACCATGTCTGCATTTGTGATCGGAGAAATGAAAATCGGCTAGAGTGAGCGGCGGGCCGTGCTTGAGGAACGGCCGGCGGTGGATTCGACGAAGGAGCGTCCAGCGGGCTTGCAGCAACCACATGTAACGACCCCGGGCTGGACTCCGCTTCGTCCACGGGTGAAAGCCGATTCGGCGATCCACAGCGTGAAGTTGTAGGATTTCCTCAGCAACCAGCACGGATCAGCTCTAGGCATGTCAAAGCGGATATCATCCTCTTTTGGAAGACCAAACAAAGTAGTTTCGCTTTCACACGAAACAAACGGCAACAACAATACTACAGTGAGAATAAAAGTTACGTCTTCTTTCTTTGCGTGAACATTTGGGCGGCATTATGCAAATCTTCCCACATCCTGACATAGACATGTGGGGGCGTGTTAGAATGAGCCGTTTTAGGTAGGAGTGACTCTTAACTTTTATAAAGAAATATACTCTTTGGATTTGAGCCTTTAGTCTTTGCAACTTTAAAGATCTTCTTTATGCACCAAGAGATTGTAACACTCCAAAGAGAAAGGAAAATTGAACCCCTATATGACCCCTTTAAACAACATAAGACAGCCTACATACAACGCAAATCTAGATAATTGCTAACAAAAAGTAACAAGAAATATAATTATTTAAACAAAATATAGGTAGGTTTCTCCTTCAATAGATTTTGCAGTACAATTGCATAGAAAAGTCTTGGAAGCCTCTTCAACAAGCCGCGTGATGATTGAAGAAAGCGATGCGTTGTATAACCGTCTCGTTTTCATACGTCTTGTGCTGCAAGTTCTAGTTTATACAAAGGAGTTATGATCTGTAAGCAACGTTTTCTGCTTATATATAGCCTATGTGAACTGTTGAAGGTTTAGCCAGAGGTCCGTGTGAGTTCAGGAAGGGTATGAAGTGCTTGGCACAAAGGTGCACTGACATCTCACCTTGCGAATGTCAGCAGAGGCTTTTAAGATCCTCCCCAACCCGTCACATCGCTCTGCCTTCACTTAATGGAGTGCTTTTCTTCAAAGCATCTGCCTCTCTGCCTGTAACTCTATTTTATTACCAGCCAGCCCTCTGATAGCAGAAGCGTCACACGCTGTATTTCATCTCAACGTGCTTGTGATCTTGCGTCTCTGTCTCTTTAAATCATGCCTCGGATTTTGGAGGGTGAGCATGTAGTTTTTCATTCATGCCAGCTTGAACCACCTGCTAGACTGTTTGTGCGTCAGTAGGCTATCAGATCTCTGCGCCTGCGTCTTGTATTTTCTCTCTACATTTCATGGGCAAGTCCCGATGAAAAAGACGATAAAATATGCGTGAATAATAGTGATTGCGCGTACATAAATGCTTTATTGATGTCCTCATATATGTGGCTCAAAAGTCACTCTTTATTTTTTTAATACACATTGGTCACGTTGGCTTTACAAATGTTTATCCACAAACAGTTGCAGAAAGAGATTCGAAGGCACTTACACGTTATAAGACGTGTAACTTCTTAAAGGGGTCCTATTATGCTCTTTTACAAAGTCTTGATTTTGTTTTGGGGGTGTACTAGAACATGCTCTCATGCTTGGTGGTCCCCCCCCCGCGGAAAACACATTATGTTTTACAAACATTTACTTATTTTAATACCTTTCTCCCCATCCTTGCACAAACGGCTCGATTAGTTCCGGCCTTGATGAAGGTCCGCCTTCCGAAAAACATAATGTGTTGTGATTGGTTAGCTGTCCTAGTGCGTTGTGATTGGCGAACAGCTTTGACGGTGTTTCAGTACTGCCACGCCCTCTTTCAACAAAAGCTTTTGGCGAATCCGGCACTGTACTCCCTCGTGTTGTGGAAGCTGTCCTCAGTAAAATGCGCAGCACACAATAGCAAATTGGGGTTATAATGCTCAGGAACAGAGTTAAAAAATAAATTGAAACCACTGTTTCCTGACATCATCCGCTTTTTGGAAAGCCCAAACCAAGAGTTTGGGCATGGAGCATTACTGCGGGCGTACTGGAGTTGTAGCCAACGAAAACAAAAATGGGGTGATGGGGGTCGGTTGTAAAAATAAAATGAGATGAACAATATATCATAAAAATAAAACTATTCATTTATTATTGTATTCATTCAAATTCATGAAAGAAAGTGCCTAAGCCTACAATAACCAAGAAGAACGGTTAAATATGAGTTAAATGAATCAAATGGACTGTGAAAGTAGTTCAACTGATTTAAACTACTAAACTGACTTAAAAAATCTTTGTTTGCCATTGATTTTTGGATTACATTATAAACCTGTAACATGCTTGCATACCCAATTAAGGAATTAACAACCAGTTCTACAGACAGCAGAGCAAAGCGGAGAGCGTCTACCTCAGCAGAACTAATAATGCGTCTCACATATGTAGCGCTTATTTGACTTAACGTAGGTCTTTCTATTCTTGAAAACAATTATGCTTAAGGTGATCAATATACTCTTAATGAAAACACACACAAAAAATACAATGATTACAATGACAAGTCGCTTACATAAAACTTAATGAGCGAACAAATAGACCATGGGGTAGCTATGGGGTATGCAGGTGCATAGGGCCCGGGCAGTTGTGCGGGCCCGCGAGAGGGGGAATGAGGGAACGAATAGAGCCCTGCACGGTCCTTGTCCAACAGCTTTATGAGAATTATCGGCCTGAGTCCGACTGGATCCCGTGTCTTTTCTCTCTCTCTCTCTTCCCCATTACACAGCTATTAAAATAGGTCAGTTTTGGTTTTTAATGGCAAAGTGGTAATATTTCATTTCGTTCCTTTATTAAGTTAATTTAGAAATATTTTTGGAACATTTTATGTTTGCTAAATTCAAGTTTTTGTTTTTTAAAGGAACGACCAAGCGGCAGCGGCAGTGAGTTGAGAATTATGTTTGATGCAAACCATAGCCTTATGCCGAGTTCACACTGCACGATATTAGCCCGATTTTTCACGCCGACAGGTTTTGCGAAATCGGCGACAAATACCCTGAAATCGGAGGCAGATCGGTGCTCGTTCACGAGAGTGACAATCACGCAGTAGGAATTATCAAAGACGCGATCTGAGGGAATCACAGACACGTCGCCGACGCCCGCAAAATATTTGGCATGCTAAATATCTGGAGCTGTCGGCGATTCACAATCAGGCTGTGTGCAATGATTTCATTCTGACTGAAAACTACATCGGCGATAACCTACAGCCAATGAGAAACCAAGATACAGTGCAGAGGGAAGTTCGGAGAGGAGTTATAGACCAGAATATCAGTATTTTAATAGATATATGAACAATTATATCATACAGAAACAAGCACAAACATTTGCTTGACCAGCCACAACATCAGCATAACAGTTACTGCAAAATTATTTACCTCCAACTCTCTTTGCAGAACACACAATCCCTGTTCCCTGCATCTGCCTCCTGCATTATCTGTTTTTCTTTTTCTCCTTGTAGTTGGAAATCAGCTCAGACAATTTGCGGGCTATATACTGTATATATATTTTAATAATTACAGTCTCGCTGGAGAACTTCAGTCTGACGCACGCGGGTTCTCGCGTTATTTCCTTATCACTTCTCACATGTGTTTTGTTGTGAAATGTAGTTTGCGGACCAGACAGAGCTGTCGGCGATTCTTCCTATTGTGAATCATGCAGTGTGAAACCCCCTGTCGCTGATCCATCGTGCAGTGTGAACACAGCAGCAAATGAATGCTACCCCAGATAGTCACGCAGTGTGAAACAAACGGCGATCCGACGAATTTGGAAAAATCGTGTATTTTTTGTAGTGTGAACTCGGCATTAGCAAACCAACAAGACTTGACTAAAATAAACAGACATAAATTCCCCCCCACTCACTTGTTTCATTTGGGCAGTTTTTCACAGTATTAATTTAAACATTTAACCTAGATAAATGAGCGCTGTTAGGCGTATATCCAATAGTTTGCGCGGAGAGTGGAAGCTAAAGCGCTCTGCTGGACATGGAGGCGCCAGCTGGATCACTTGCATTTTTTTTTAATAACAGTGGAAACTGTTGTGCTCATAGGTAAGAGTTTACATCATTCGGAACTGCACAGGGTTTTACTGTATTTGTGTGCATCCACAATATCAGGAAAACAAAAGGATGGCCTCTGTCCTCTGTATTGCACAGGGCGCTCACAGAAATGTTAAATAATCTATAGAATGCTTTAAATTGCTATTTTAAAACGAAATAATTCAAATCGAATACAAAAACTCTTTCATTATGTAATCCATAAAGATGCATTTCTCTCTAAAGGCACGTCAAATGAGATGGTGAGTCAGGTTCTTAAAATTCATTTTTGCAACATTGACTCAGAAAACATTAGTTCATTAAAAAAAATTATTCAAATATCCCCTCACTATTTTTTTTTTACCTTTTTTGTTTGTTTTTTATTTGTTTTTGGGCTGCTGTGCCAAAATTGTGTTTGCATTCATTAGCCTATACGGCAGCATTTTTGTGCCACGTTCAAAAATAACTAAATAAATAAGATTAACATCATAATATTTTAAGAATAGTCAAAATTACGATAATAAAATCATGTTATATTGCGTGAAGTTAATGTGAAAATTCGACCTATAGGCCTGCTCCTCAAAAAAAAAAAGTCTGTGGCATCCGTCATCCTTTTGACTTTTTTTTAAAAACTCTGATTGATCGATTCATGAGACATTAATTTGTATTAAATTGTTCTGATTTTTTCAACATGCATTCAAATATTCAAGTTTATTTCGTGCTGCAAATATTAAAGAGTACATATTTTTGCACATGGCCGGGGGGCGGGGGTGACTGCTACGCCACTGAATAAGAATGATGTCCCGCGTTCTGTAACACAAATAAATGCAGATTTGGATTTCCCCTACTTAATTAATGCTTATGGCTCATTATTATTAATCGAAAAAAAAACAAACAAAGGCTATACAATCAAATAGTACAATGACAAATTCACCTATATTAAACTTAACAAATTAAATAAGGATATGTTCTACCCTCGTTTAACACAAATAAATAGCCTATGAATTTCCCCTTAGGCTACCTTAAAACGATCGTAGTTTGTAGTTTATTACCTTATTAATTAAAACACATCAGCCATAAAAAAGTACAATGGCAAATTCGCAAATATTAAACATCTACCTTGCATTGACAAAACTAATAAGATGGATATAGTCATTGAAACCCAAATAAATAAGGTATTTTCCCTAATTTAAAACGAATGCTTAGTTTGTGGTTCATTGTTATTTTTTTAATGAAAACCCAGCAACAAAAACACTCACTTATAGGCTATTAAACGAATAAATTAATTTTTTATTAACAAAAGTTGTGCTTTGGATCCGCCATCTTTTCGCTTCACTTTGTCCGTGACCCCAAACCTTCCCCCCCCCCTTTTTTTCTCACCCCCCCACCCGAAATACTCACTCAACAAAGCGTTCTAACCACAACCTCACCCCCCAACCTTTCCAATTTCTGTAGGCGGGAATTATTTGTAATTAAATTCTAATGAGCCGCTTTGTGATATCACAAAAACCCAGGAAAATAATGCTGTAGTCCAAACGAGCCGTTCATTATAGTTCTTGAAAAGGGATTTTATAAAAACGAAATATCTCCCTTTGGAGCGGACTTTGAGATTTGTAACTTTCTAGAAAGTTTTTTATGCCCAAACATACACACTAAACACTGACTAAAATTAAAAAAGTGAAAAAGGCATAATAGGACCCCTTTAAGAATTTAATGCATTTTGTTAACTAAGATGTCTAAGTAATGTTTACTGATACACTTTCACTTGTAAAAGCCTAATTTTAAATGTAACATTTAAAATCATTAGGCCTTTGTGCGGCATAAACAACTTTCTGGTTAAGATTTTTGCCAGCAAAGCAACAACGTTTCCTGAAACACCTTCACTTTAGATAGTAGTGAAGGGGCCAAAAAAAGTAAAAACACAAACTTCTAATAATTTTAAATATTTAAAATCATTACTTCTTTGTGCACCAGAAACTCTATGTGAAAGAGAAATTAAGATTCTTTATTAGACAGGTTGTCATCAGTATTTGGTCCATTTCCAGAAAGAGCAAAACTTTTTAAATGCTAAAAGTTGTTTTGATAACTTTTTGAGGTCTTAAAGTTATCAGACATGGACTAACAGACATAACACTCAAATTGTACATGTCAAACTTACACAGACGCAACTGTTCTGAAAACAAACATGCATATAGCAGATCGGTTCTGGTTCCATCTAATGTCGTGACCATGCCGGGGCCACCTGCTCAGGTAAGCGGGGGAATTTGCTATGCATCCCCGCGCAAAGACGAGCTGACACCGCGGGCTGCATTTGCTGCTTCACACACAAGCGATCTGAAAACGCAGCGCTATTTTTGTTGATGTTAATTTGCTCCGTGTTAGGGCCGCGGTTCACGGCTCGGTCAGCCTTCCCTGATACTATATTCCCGTTTGTTGCTGTAAAGGTTCCCCTGTCTCATCGCGTTAGCGTCCAGACGCCCGTGAACTGTGAATGCACAGCGCGACGGCGAGGGGAGATGAAGCTCTGCCGCTCATGGTCCTAGATTCTGCTCGATTGCTGACAGAGGAGTATCGCAAAGTGATGCATTTATGATTCTATTTAAAATAAAGACAAACGTAAAAAAAAAAAAAAACTTTATTTGAGGAATATTTCTTTAAAAAAATTTATTTTACCAAATCAAGTCAAATATTGTTACAACAAATATCCATCTTAAAATTACATTCAAAACAGATTTTAAAAAGATAATTACAGTTTCCTATTCCTTGTGTACTATTTATATGTATAAAAAAGGGACAACATATATTGCACTTGTTTTCTGTTCCCGCGTGTTGTCACGTTATTTGTATAGCGTTTTTCACGATACAAATCATTGCAAAGCAACGTTACAGCAAATTACGTTTCTACAATATTTAGTGGTAGATTATCAGTGGTGACTGTCAGTAAATGTACATATGGCAGAAATGTACGGACAAATCAATTAAAGACGTAATAAAACAGACGATGAACACTTTTAACAACAATTATTATATGATGCAATCAAACTAATAGCAAAATGTGGTAGTTCTGTATGTTTGTTTCAGGGTTGGCATCATCTGAGGTCCTCTGATGGGTTGGCATCATCTCTTCTCAGGTGATTTGGATCCAGATTGAAGCTTGTGTAAATCCTAGTTACAGAGAAAACAAATAATTAGCATAGCTGATGTTCCAACCAAGCAAAATTGATTTGTTTAACCAAACTAAAGAAAAAATATTGTGCATTTGATCAGACATAACTGCAGTACAAGATTATGAGATGCATTATTTGAAAGCTTGGCCAAGGGGAAAAAGGGGGGGGTTTTGTGTTTTCCCCCTTTTTTTAATCTAGATTTAAACAGAGAGAGTGGGTCTGAACCCCGAACGTTATCAGGAAAGCTATTCCAAAGTTTTGGAACCAAATGTGAAAAAGCTCTACATCCTTTAGTGGACATTGCTATCCTAGGTACTACCAAAAGTACAGAATTTTGCGACCTTAGGGAGCGTGATGGATTGTTGCGTGGTAAAAGACTAGTTAGGTACACAAGAGCTAAACCATTAAGGGCCTTGTAGGCAAGTAATAATATTTTGTAACTGATACAGAGCTTGATAGGTAGCCAGTGTAGATATTGTAAAATTGGGGTAATATGATCATATATTCTTGATTTGGTAAGGACTCTAGCCGCTGCATTTTGTACTACCTGTAGCTTGTTTACTGAAGATACAGCACAACCAGCTAGCAGTGCATTACAATAGTCCAGTCTAGAGGTCATGAATGCATGAAACAGCTTTTCTGCATCAGAAACAGATAAAATATTTCATAACTTGGCAATGTTTCTAAGAATGCCGTTTTTGTAACATGGGAAATATGATTTTCAAAGACAAGTTGCTATCTAATATAACACCAGATTTTTGACTGTAGAGGAAGTAAAAGTACATCCGTCTAGTTGCAAATTGTAATCCACGAGATTCTGTGTACTGTATTTTGGTCTTATCCAAATTTAATAGGAGAAAATTATTGGTCATCCAATCTTTTACATTTTAACACATTCTGTTAGCTTAGATAATTTAGAAGTTTCATCTGGCCTTGTTGAAATATATAGCTGAGTATCATCAGCATAAAAATGGAAACTAATCCCATATTTTCTAACAATATTACCAAGTGGCAACATGTATATCAAAAATAGCAGAGGACCTAGGACAGATTCTTGTGGCACTCCATATTTTACTGGTGATAATGGAGATGACTCCCCATTTAAATGAACAAGGTGGTAGCGATCGGACAGGTAGGATCTAAACCATCTTTAAGCCTGCCCTTGAATATCTGTATAGTTTTGTAATCGATCTAGGAGTATGTCATGATCTATAGTGTCGAAACGCAGCACTAAGATCAAGTAAAACAAGCAATGATATGCAGCCTTGGTCTGACGCAAGAAGCAAGTCATTTTTAATTTTAACAAGTGCAGTTTCTGTGCTATGGTGGGGCCGGAAACATAAGATATTTTTTTGCAGGAAGGGAGCACCATTGAACAGACACAAACTTTTCTACAAATTTTTAGACAAAAAGGAAGTTTAAAGTGAGTGAAGTGACGTGTGGCCAATTATGGTGACCCATACTAGGAATTAGTGTAATATCTCTAAATAAATGACAATAACGTCAGGCGTAAACTAGTCTTTGTTTGTCTTTTTGGTAACATAAGAGCTATTAAAAACAACAACCATCGCGCATTAGTCTGCAAAAAGTTCGGGCGTCAATTCTATTGGTGTAATTGACATTAAACTTAACTAATTAGCCTATTTCCATTGTTTCAGAAATAGAGCATTAATCATATTTCTAACCAATGTGAGTGAAACCCTAGAAACGCTGCGAGAGAGGTTTAACAAACGGAGGACAGGTGCGACAGTTCACTGGCAGTCAGGACGCGTTCACCGAGAGCAGAAGTCAACAGTCTGCGCAACCTGCGTCTAGTAGCAGGTTTCTATGGCAACAGCAGCAGATGCTGAGGTTTGTGTGATGCCATGTGAACTATACACCCTGCAAGAAAAGTAATAGATAGGACACCGTTGTGTGCGCATCCTCTTTGCAGGTTTTGTTTTTATTGCTTGGAGTCATGTGCGTTCCTTCATGAGATCAGTCTTGTTCAGACGCGCTGACCGTAATATCAGTTAGGCAGTCGGTAAACAGACGCTTTGCCTAAATCTGTGGCAGAGGATCATGCAATTGCCATTTTAGTGTTCAACATGTTGTGCATTTATTTGCCTGGATGTACAAAACTATGCACACGTGCACACTTAAAATCTGGTCAACTACATTTAAAAGACTGCATGCATGGAATGTAACATTAAAATCTGACTCCAGCTCCGTAATACTTGGTCCATGAATGTCTGTCCTGTCTCGGTGCAATTAGTCCATTGTCACTGAGAGCATGCGTTGTGAAATCACTCATAAAATCCACCGCGCATTGGGCTCTGCCAGGAAACATTTTGTGTCTGGGCCTGGCCCTGCCCAGGCGGGCACACGTTAAAACGCTGCCACTGATACATCAAAACAAAAGCAATCTGAGCAGATATCCAGGAGGTGCGCGTCACAGGCCTCCACAGAGCCAACGAGGTTCCAGTGTAACTCGGGCACATTTCGCTATGTCTCATGGAATATTTATGCTCTGTCTTTGTAGATGCATTATTTTTCTTAGGCTACTCATTAACTACCCCTGTGAAATTCAGTTGTCTAAAACAAGCAAAAGAGTTATTTCCTGATCTGAATGATCAAATGCCACACGCAAACAATTAGGAAAAATACAAAAACGTAACCCTCACGTTCTATTTGAGAGACCCCAAAACAAGAATAGAGTTTCAGAGACTTATTAAAAAATAAAGGTTCTTTATTGGCATTGAGGTCATGAAGAATCTTTAACATCTCGTACGTACTTTAAAGGGGTCAAGGGACTTTGCAAAAAGAACAGTTGTTATGTAAGTATTTGGTGTAATGTTATGTGTTTATGCGGTTTAAGGTTCAACAAATATTTTCCACATACTGTACATTATTGTTTCTCCTCTATGCCCCGCCTTTCTGAAACGTGTCGATTTTTACAAAGCTCATCGTTCTGAAAAGCGAGGTGTGCTCTGATTGGCCAGCTATCCAGTGCGTTGTGATTGGACGAAGTACCTCAAACGTGTGACGAAAATGTTAAGCCCCTTACCATACTGTAATGCCGTGTTCCCGGCGCGATGAGACAAAACAATAAAACCCATTACAAACAAAGCATTTGTTGCATCCAGTGGGGACATAATTAATGATTATAATGACTCGTACTGTCTTTTTACGCGTTGCGTTGCATAAAACCATGTCTGCATTTGTGATCGGAGAAACGACAAACAACAAGCGCTACTCTACACTGCTCAAAACTCACGTTTGAATCGTCAGTGGCAAATTCTTTAAATATAAAAAATGTACTTACAGCCTGTGAGTCAGAAGCGCCAGACTGTCCTTGCAAAGTTGGAACTGCCCCACTTTATAGAAACAGCCTTTGTGCACAGCATTGTAGGCTACTCTGCAGGTTCAGGAACAGTCCTCCATAAAATGCGCAGCAAACATCTGAATATTTGGGTTGAAATGTTCTGGAACAGTGTTGTAAATCCAACTTAACCACTGACTTCTAGTCGTGTCCTCTTTTGGAAGACCAAACAAAGTAGTTTCGCTTTCACAACGAAACACAGCGTAACTTGAGTGAGGAACGGGCGGCGGATTTGACAAAGGAGTGGCTGGCGGGCTTGCGGCAACCACATGTGAGGACCCCTCACATCTCAGCATCGACCAGCATCTTTACAACATGGCGGCGGCAGCAACAATACTACAGCGAGAATAAAAGTTATGCCTTCTTTCTTTGCATGAACATTTGGGCAGCATTATGCAAATTTTCCCACATAGCGATGTAGATATGTGGGGGCGTGTTTTTTTACGCGAGGCGTTTTAGGAAGGCATGGATGAGTCTTAACTTTTATAAAGAATGTCTCTTTGGGTTTGAGACTTTAGTCTTTGCAACTTTAGGGATCTTATCTATTCACGAACAACAGAAAATTTTAAATTGCATCATATGACCCCTTTTTAACATCTAGGTTCTTTATGTTGGAGAAAGTTTCGTTATATTATTAAAATGTTCTTTACAAAAAAAGAATAGTCTTTGTAAGAATGACCACTAGGTTCGTTGTGGAACCAAAACATGATTTTTAATGGAATTGCTGCAAAACCCTTCTGTTTGGTCCCAATTACATGGAGCAAATTTTGGGGTTGAAGAGGATCAAAGGAAATATGAAAATTAAAGCAAAATGAACTGGTTAAAATTCAAAATTGCGTTTTTTTTTTTTTTAAATAGGATGACTTGGCATGGGCCAGCTAACAGGAAAAACAAAACTAAATAAAGAGTTACTGTAAGTATTTATTTATTTTAAACAATTGATATAGGACACAATTTTCAATACTTAGGTCACTTTTTCAAAAACTCTTCACACAGTTCTCCTTACCAACTTTCAGCTTTTTGGCACACCAGTAAATTGCACATCCAAAATGAATTCAAACTTCCAAAACACTTCTCAAATCAAGTCATTATTCCATAAAACTAATCAAGGTTGTCAACCAACAAACACATGTTGTCACTAATAAAACAATGACCTATAAAAAACAACAGATAGCATTATATAATATTTTCTTTTGTAAAATGCCAGCTCTCTAGTGTTCAGAATTCACTGCAGTTACATGCATGGTCCATGTTTACATTACAGTATAGAATTGTTCCTAAGTTGTCCCCTTATATATGGGCATGAAAATGAAAGAGTTTGTCTGTTCAGCTACATCTAATTCTTTTGATAGCATTTCATTTTTAGATAAGGAATATATTTTAGTATGGTTTTGCCGTAGAAATGTAGCAGATTAGTGTCTTATTTAGCTTTAGATTGCGTTAGGTATTGAGAAATAGGCCCTAAAAAACTGTAATCGCTAAACTGATCCAGATATAGGCCCTTGCAGGCAAGACCTCATTATATATACATGATCAATCTTTAATCTGCTCCGAAACTGAATTACTATATGCACTCTCAAGGCGAACATCAAAATTTCATGCAGGTAATTGAGATAAAACCAAAATGGAGGGCGTTTCGTCTCCATTACCCTCTGCTCGTCAAAAATATATTTCTGTACAGCAGAATCGAGAATGGGTGTTAGAGAGTGCTAGACTGGTATTTTTAGGAAGAGACCAGTCACACCTGCCACCAAACATACCAAGCTGAATTTGAGGCAATACTCTTCTCTCTTACATACGTCTGCAACATGTCTGTTAAAGATTGCTTCATCTGGAAAGCATCTACTGTGTAGGTAATATGATAGATGTAGCGATGGTCCACTAAACACACAATATTATTTTGGTTAGCTTAGATTAACAAATACTCGTAACCACCCAGGAAGCCGAAATGCCCCATGGGTTCATGGAACCCTGACCCGAATACATTTACGACTTATGGAATTTAGGTGATAGTTGAAGAAAATCGCTTCTTGCCATAGGGAAAATCCACAAGGGAAGACTTTTCTTGCTAGTAATTCATAGGGAAACCTTTTTTTGAATGAACACACATGATCCTTCAGTTCATTGGGTATATTACTGTCATCGTGTATTTGGTCTTTGAAATTGTATACTGTTATGCAGGCTTATAATCGAAACACACTCCTGTAAGCTTACATATATATAACCCTACCATATTTAGTATCTATGAATTAGTATTCGGATTATCTAATTGAGAGTGTATATTGTATGATTACACCTACGCAACATATTAGTGTTTTAAAAGAGTCTTTAGTAATTTTGATCCAAGTTTCATATGCAAATTACCATGCTTTCAAACAAAGGGCCATAAAAATGCCCCAGTATCTCAGAACTCCCACTTGGGATTCCGGCTTTTCTCATTGGATAAGCCATCTTGAGAGGCGGGGATCTTCTCCGACCTTAAAGGCCAAACTTCATGTGACCCGCCCAGTCGGTGGATTGTTGAAATTCTGAGAAGATGTGAGAAAAACGCACCCGGAAACCCTAAGCTCGTGCCAGGCCTTGGCCTTGTCCTTTCAATTTCACCAAGATTCTCTGACTCAAACTGGTTCTTTCTCATCAACCAAATTCAGCAAGATCTTGGGCCTTAAGATTGCATCAGGAATCTATTTTCAGACAGACGAGACTTGCAAGTATCAAACTTAGTCTTATTAATTTATATATTAGGTATCAGTTGCACCTTTTTACCAAGGTGTGTTTGAACTAAGAATCTGACGTTTCCCTCAGGTGTAGATCTGCTGAATATGCAAATGGTTCCATAAATGTCATTCCTTATGTCTCTTTTCTGTACTGAGCTAAGCTTTTACCCTTTCCTATACCAACTGTATGCGTGTGTGTGTGTATGTGTATGTTAGACCAGTTTATGTGTTTATGTAGTATGTTAGACTAGTTTAAGTGTTTATGTAGTTAATAAAACCTTACTTGTATCACACTTGACGTGGTTCATTGTTTGCTTGTAACTGGAGTCACTTAATCATGCAGATTTATGCTACAAGCTTTTGTAGAATTGTACAGTAAGAAAGTTATTTCCCTTAACCAAGAAATTAACGTTCTTAGAATTGACAAGACAGTTGACCCTGAGAGGTCAGCTAAATATCTACAGCGGATCTAAAATATTCATAATTAATTATAACTAGTTATGGTTAATTATTCATATTTCCCATGAGCTGATTCGTTACATAGACGTCTTTAAGATGTCAGTTTTACATACATTCTAAATCATAAACATCTTAAAGACATTTTCTAAACGTCTGATAGGAAACGTCCTATAGACATATTGCAGATGAGCAAACAGTCTAAAAAATGTCTTACAGATGTAAATGCAGACGTCAAATAGACATCTCAATGATGTAAGTGTGCTATCAGGTAAAATAGTGTAGTTTGATTATTGCATAAACGTACACAACAAATAGTTAAATCTTAATTTTAGGATGCAGAATGGTCTTCAGCAGCAGCAGTTTGCAATATAAACCCTAATTTGTTTAGCACACAGCCTTTTTGAGAAGAAAAAAAAGCTTATATCTGTATCACTGGACAAAATCCAGTCAGAATGATCAAGAGTAATGAGATCCTGGACACATTAAACAAACAGATGGAGAATATTTGTATTTGTGTGCACTCTAAACCCGTAATTACATGTGTCATGATTATGTGCATAGTAATATGCTGAATTCTTCCACTAGAGGATGCAGGTGCAGTTGAACTTTTGACTTGTGCGCTAACGTGCTTAGTTACGACTTGAGAGGAATAAATGAAAGCCATGCATTAATAATATTGCAAATAAGCCGAATTTGAGTGCAAGTTCTCAGAGAAAAACGTCGGACACATGTTATCGTCAGGTGACTTAATTTCCAGCGATACCGTTGACTTGATTGCAAATGATTGCAAAGATACTATTGTCTTTAACTGAAAAATGAGTGTTTACTATTGTCATTTTGCATTATTGACACACTATTTTCCTAAATAATGCTGTTCAGGTGCTTTGACACAATCTGTATTGTTAAAAGCGCTATATAAATAAAGGTGACTTGACGTGATTTCACTTGATGACAGAACGTCGCACATGACCTGAACTTCTTTTGTCCCTCACTACTTTTCTGCACTGTTTACAGGCCCTGAGGCGTGTGTGTTGGCTTCCCACCGAAACACATTGCCATATCGCTTCGAGGTCATGTTATCCTGGTTGTTTTGGGCACCTCACCTGAGACCAGTGAGTTTCACATTCTGCATAACCTCATAGGCACACATCCTGCTGTTTTTTAAAACTATGTATCTGACCTTACTTTTTACCTGTTGCAGATGATGCCTCACCGAATGACAGCAAGTGATAATCAAAGAAAGAGAAAGTGAATGAGACAAATAGAAATGAAGAGAACAGTGCCACCTAGTGCTCACTGGTCTACAGTTCAACAAACTAATGCTATAAAAGTTAGTGCACCCATTTATTACATTTCTGTATTCATTCTTTAATTTCAAACCTGAATGTTGTTTTATTTTCCTGTATTGTTTTATTTTTTATTTTTAAATAATCTTAATGGAACCGTGTAATAAACAGACATGAAATACATGAAATATATAAAGGTTTTTACAGCAAAAAGAAACACTGATGTTTTGATGATTTCAGTGTATTTGCATTTTTGCCTTTAAAGTGGAAGTGAAGCAGTCAGACAAATTTACATTATTTAGTAAACTGATTTCCACTTTAATTAAAATATATATAAAGCAAACATGATTAATGTAACCATTTTACAGAAAAAAAAGGATGTTTTGTTAGAACTTTTGGAGCAAGGGTGCTGCCATCTTGCAATACCACAGCGTGTGACGTCACGAGGTTGGTTTGCTCCGTTGGCCAGTGAAGTAATATAAGCATTTCTTTACTTTTTGAACGCACAAATGTTATTTTAACACAAAATTGTGTTTGGTTTTCACCATAAATGCATGAATATCCAACACCAAACTGTCTAAATCATGAAGTTTTGATCGTGGTATCACAAACATTGTTTTCATAACGCTTAATATAATATTGTTCATCTTATTGTTATGTCAGGCTTTTCAGCCATAACAATAAGATCAATAACAATACAATCAATAACAATAACAGCCTTTCATTCAAGTACGAGACAGCGCGAAAGAGCGGTACTGTCAGTTAGTGTTTCATGTCTTGAATTTGGCCTAATTGTAGAGTTGTCCTCAGTCGTGGCCTAATGGTTAGAGAGTCGAACTTGAAACACCAAGGTCACAGGCTCGAGTCTTTGTACCAGCAGGGATTGTACATGGGGGGAGTGAATGACCAGTGCTCTCTTCCACCCTCAATATCATGATTGAGGTGAGACCCTTGAGTAAGGCACCGAACCCCAACCCCAAAAATGGCTGTCTACTGCTCCGGGTGCAAATTCTGAGTATGGGACACCATACTTGGCTACACGTCACTTTCACTTTCAAACCAAGACCCTAAAGTGATCTCCAGTCCGTTCAGAGAACAAGTCATTACCATTCTGGCTCTTCCCAATTCAGAGGATGAACAGGGTCCCAATCCACTCTGTCTGGTTCGGGCATATGTTTGAGTGTATGAGAGCAGAGCAGCTCTTTGTGTGCTTCGGAGGCCACTCTAAAAGGCTGCCAGTTACAAAGCAGACTTTCTCACTGAATAGTAAATGCTATAACCCTGGCTTACGCATCAGCGGGCTTACTGTGTCCTATGGGAGTGATGGCCCACTCCACCAGGGGAATGGCCTCCTCTTGGGCTTGGTCCAGCGGGATTTATTTTGGTGATATCTGTGCAGCCGTCGCCATCCACCTTCACCAGGTTTTACAACTTGGACGTCCCTGCCCTCCAGGCATGGATTTTGTCCTCTTAATTTACCCAATCCCCTCTTTAAGAGGAGAAGGTTCAGTTATGTAGTCACCAGCCAAGCCCTCACCTCAATGTCTTCTGTAAATGTCAACTTAAATGGTCATTGGGACGTGTCGCTGTTATTAAACATGATTAACTGATTAACTACCACTGATCCATAATACAGTAGATATATACCACAGATGTAAAACATAGATCAGTGGTTGTAATACATTGAGAACCTTATCACAGCCACATGCAAGGCCATTAGGAAGCTTAATTTTCCCAAGAAAACTATTCAGAATTACTGTGAAAACTGAAAACTACGAACCCAACATTTTTACTCACATATTTCAACACTATAATTTCTCAACACTGGAGAGCTGATGAATCTGGGTGTGCCTCAAACACCCCTGCAAAATATGCGTCTTTATCATGTTTTATATATCTCATTTTAGTCTTATAAAAATGTGTATTTGTTTTCCAGATCATAATGAGCCATTCTTTAAATTTTTGACATGTTTAGACCGATAGTCTAAACATTTCAGTGTTTAAATTACTATTGTTTCTTTAGCTTATTATAAGACATCTTTACAACATTTACTGTAAGATATATGAGAGTTTTACTTTAATACTATAAGAACTATATTTCATACTAAGAACTTGGCTTTTTATGCTATATAAGAAGCCAACTATGTTTCCCTTTCATGGGAACTTCGAACTGCGTCCTCTAGGGGTCGCCATGGTGAACACCTCGTCGTGACCCGTGTCTGAAGCATACATTGAAAAAACACCAACTCGTTGAACGGCGACAGCCATGAAGTCCTACCGTGTGTGACTATAGTATAATAGGCGAGGGTTGCACACATCATTCTCTTCTTCGTCTTCATTGACTGTTTTGATTGAAGCGTGCATTTCTGTGGTAAGAGCGATCTACAATTCATCTCATTATGGCGAGCACTAGCAAAGCGTGTTTTGGACCTGGGGAGTCATTGTTGGAAAACGTTGTTTGACATCTGATGACACACACTATCTATGCGTTATTTGTTTGGGGCGAAGAGCACGCACGCGATGCCTACGAGGGGGCAATTGGCGTGCACTGCAAGCGTTTTCCAATGAAAAAGCTCAGCTCTCGTTTGTCTCTTTTTTAGAGGAAAGAGGGGCAGCCATCTGCTTCCTGCGGTTCAGGACCCGCCGCTGCTTAGGCACGGAAGGGAATGAGCTCGTGGAGATCGAAGGTGGATCTGGCCGATGAGTTTGAAGGGGGGTTTACATTTTGCGGCTGTGCACGAGAGTGAGCCGCTGGAGGATGAGGTTATTTCATTAACATTGTCTGATTCTGGGGCCAGTGCTCTGCTGGGATCAGCACAGCAAAAACAGGAAATAGCTGAGGAGAGCAAAGAAGCAGAGGCTGAGCCTTCCCAATCCTCCTGTCCTGCGTATGATGAGCTTTTGGAAATTATGGATCGTGCCACGGCGAGGCTTTACTTGCCATGAAGAAAGTGATGTCGCGAGTATCTAGATGAACGTTATTTTTCTGGCCATAAACACTCCAGCTCAGGTGAGCCTTCCTTTCTTCCTGCTTTCCATATAAAGATTGAGAAGGAATGGAAGAGGCAATTTTTCCTCACGAACAATCGATTCGCATCGAGTTACAGGCGATGCGCGGAAAGCGGTTATGAGAAGATGCCCCCCCTACAGGAGACGCTGGCCCAGCTATTCGATATATGGGTTGAGAACGTGCCTCTAGACTACACTGCATGACATCTCGAGCGATGCCAGGGAGCAGAGCAGCAGGGCGGGCTGTCGCTTCACTTGCACACGGATGGTGATGCTCAAGCCTTCAGGTTTTTGCTGACCTATGCAAAGACCGGGATAGCGGCCTTCAGGAGGAGTCAGGTCTGAGCCCGAACAACCCAGGGGTCATAGCCCGTCTCGGTTTGAGGATCAGAGACTTGCTCAGAAGGCTAGTGTCGTGGCTCGCGCTCCTCCCCCGCCCACGGGTAAGGGGGTAGGAAGAATCGAGGGTCAAAGGAAGGTAAGTAAAAGACCTAAGGGATGTCATCCAGACAGGGCGTCAGAGCTTTTGTCCGGATCAGAGTGATACCTCAGTATCTACTCATTTCCTTCGGGGGTCTTACATCTGCCCTTATCTTCACCTTCCTACTTCCCCTGTAACCACCATCTCTCCACCAGACCGAGGTTAGGTGGGAAATTTCCTACATTATAGTCTCCTATACTGGACCTATTGGTTTGGTTGGTTCTATGGCTTCATAGTGACATCTTACTGATGGTCCGGTCTAGAGGCTTCTCGGACAGAGCTCCGACGCAGGAACCATGGTGGGTGAGTACGATCCATGTCTAAATATACTGTATGTATATATAAATATATACAGTATATGTGTGTATCTAATGAGCTGGTGGTTGTGTGTATAACCTTCTGCTAGTTTCTTTGCAGTGTTTCCCGGGACCGGCGCGTCACTGCAAAAAATTTCCTGGACGTATGGGCTGGGGTTACGCTTTCATGCTACCCTGACTGGTCTACCGTATCTGAGTCGCCCTGAGGGGTTTCCCGATCACCAGGATATCCCCTCTTGCCGAGGCATCGAGCGGGAGGTATAGGTGACATTACGAGAACCTTCCTGTGTAAATGCTGTCTCGGGCAGTGCTCCCCTCACCTTTGAGGGTTGTATTTGAGCTTGCCTCTCCTGTTTGGCCGAGTACTTCTGGGTATCTGTGAGCAGATGCTTGGAAAACTCTAAAATCCAAAATACTATGGTAAGTGCACACGTTAAGCTTTGCGCACTTTTCTACAAATCCACATAAGTGGTAAGTGTGCACGTTATGCTTTTCCCACTTTTCTAAAATCCACATAGGTGGTAAGTGTGCACGTTATGCTTTGCCCACTTTCTAAAATCCACATAAGTGGTAAGTGTGCACGTTATGCTTTGCCCACTTTTCTAAAATCCTGTATGGTAAGGGTTACGCGCTGTTAGCCTCGTTCCCTTTCTCTGAGTTGGTTAGACCCCGGTACCTTGGGCGTACCTCTCTGTCAACACACTCTGGAAGCATCGCTCCCCTCACCATTGAGGGTTATTGTGAGTATGGTGTTTCTTTCGAGCGTTAATCCTCTCTGAGGAGTTGGATTCCTCACTCCATGGGCTGTCCTCGTGGTAGTATTGAGCAGTGCTCCCCTTTATCAAAGGGTTACCTGGAATGAGCAACGTTATTCCTCTGAATTCGGAGTTCTCCTCTCACATGAGAAGTTTGAGTTCTCTGTTTCTCCAGAGCACCTGGAACCAGCAGCATCAGGTGATCATAGGCCCTTCTCTCTGCCTCTCTGATGCACTGAGTTTTTTGGCTAGCTTGCAGTATGCTTACCCTTCTGATTTTACAATCATGCTGCAGGTCGAGCCCCCTCTCGTTGAGAGCTGGGTTTGTGCTCCCTCAGCCTAGGTAAACTACTGCTAGCCGTTCCAGCATTGGAACATGCTGTAGGTCGAGCCCCCTTCTCGACTGAGAACTAGGTGTGTTGCTCCCACAGCTAAGTAAATTATTGCTAGCTGTTCCAGCTTTGGAACATGCTGCAGGTCGAGCCCCCTTCTCGATTTGAGAACTGTGTGTGTTGCTCCCTCAGCTAAATAACTACTAGCTGTTCCACATTGGAACATGCTGTAGGTTGAGCTCCCTCTCGATTGAGAGCTGGATGTTTGCTCCCTCAGCTACAGATTTACTGCTAGCCACTCCAGCATTATAGCCATAGACATAGCGTTTTTGGGAATGCGCCATTTCTATCTATGGGCTGCTCTTTCAGGGTGCCACGAGAACCCCTAGAACGGTATTTCAAATGTGTGCACGTTATGCTTTGCCCACTTTCTAAAATCCACATAAGTGGTAAGTGTGCACGTTATGCTTTGCCCACTTTTCTAAAATCCTGTACGGTAAGAGCTATGCGCAACAACTTCGTGCCCTTTCTGAGTGGTTTAAAACCCCGGTTCCGCCTTGGGCACCACTCCTCCTATGTATCCTCTGGATACCTACTTTAACAGGGTGTTGCTACTAGGGGTCTGTTGAGACAGTTCCTTCAGCACATACAAAGAGAACGTGCGGTAGCCCCTGTGTGACAGGCCAAGACTAGTATGATTCTAGGCTCTTGGTCGTATTCCCTTAAAGGAATCTATTCCTGATTCCAAGCCTTGAGCTCTACCCCGGGCCCAGGAGTCTGGCCCTAACAGGTAAGTATTTGGGGTATGTAGCCTAGGCCTTTGGCCGTAGGGAATAACGTCACTGACAGCCGTCTAACGTCCCAGGGGCGACTCCCATAGCAATATGGTAGAGTTGGTACAGGGAAAACCATGGTAATAAAAACAAAACAAGTACTGAGCGTTTATTCTTTCATATGTCAGGCTTTACAGGGTTAAGCTTAAAAAATTCTTCAGTAATAGATTGTTGATGGGAAGTTTTGACCAGACAAGTCGTCAGTACTTCTTTTGTTTTACTTACTAATGTTATGCAACAACAAAATCTGTGTTGCAATCTGTATCGCAAGGCATTCATTGAGTCATTGAATTAAGCCAGGCTGAAAGTTTATCAAAAGGAGCAGTAATCACACTAATGTAAAGCCTTCACTTACAACTACTTATGTAAAATAGCTCTAAATAGAGCTAAAACATCTATTAATTAAAAAAATAAGTGTCAACTTATCTTTCTTAAGTAACCATGGTTTAATTAAAAAGACAGAATTTAAGTAATTAATCAATCATGAGGGTGTAGAGACATTTCCCCAGCCAAAAAGCTCAAATTTTGTTATATTGATGCATTTGACACTTTAATCCAAATAAACATATAATGCATTTAAGGTGTACCTCTTATCAATTTGCATATGCAGCAAGTTTATTTTAAAAAATTTTGCAGATGGTGTGTTTTTACAGGTACTGTCTGCCCCGTTTGGATCTCTATTTAAGAAGTTGTCCTGTCAACCTTATCTCACATTTCTGGCTTTCACCAGACGAGTTGATCTTGAGAAGACATTCATCAGGTTACAGTCATCTGTGAGTATTTTTTTCCAGTGATGCGCACTTAAGATAACTTATGTAGCAAACGGCTTGATATTTTGCAGGAGGTTACTACAGATATACAGTACAATATAATATAAATGTGAGTAAATGGGGAGGAAAAGCAAATACAAATTACTTTAAAATAATTCATAACATGGAACAAAAATGTTCTAAAGAATTCTAAAAACAAAAAAACAACATGAGACAATAATTCATGTACTTGATTTATATCTCTGACGTTACTTTGAATGTTATTCTGTGATGTAATTTTCAGATCTTCTTTAAAGATGTCCAGCCCAACAACTGTGCAAAAATGTTGGTGGCACAGGAGGTTCTCCATTTTCATTTACTGGTGAGAATAACGGAGCCAGTCTAGAGAAAATGGGGGTATGGGAAGGAGAAAGGCAGTAGAAGGCTGTAAAGGTTTGGCTTTCAGATGGCAGAATTGAAACCTTTGGCAATCGAGATGGACTGTATCAAGAGTACACATTCAAACTTGGTGAGTGTTTCACCTCATCATCCCTGTGGGGGAACGGAGAAGGAACACTTCTTGGAGCCATCGAATTCAAGACCAACCAGGGTGGAGAATTTTTTGCAAAGATGACGAGCTGGGGTTCAAAAACTGAATATCCCATCGATATCGGCTCTGGATTTTGTCATCTTCGTGGTCGATGATTAACAGCTTTACAGTAACATTTAATGTGGAAGTGAAGGCACGGATTCCAGAGATTCAAGAAGTTTCTACAGAAATCACAAATGAGACACCGATGAGAGAAACGAAACTCTGTCTAACACTATAAATGTGCCACCTAAAAAGAAGGTGGATTTTGACATCACCATTGGCAGAGCCACCTTTGACCTGCCTTACACTGGCACAGTGAAGATGACTTGCAAGAACGGAAATGTGTTACAGTATGAAACCAAGGGCCAATAGAAAGACGTCACTTACACTGATATCAAAGTGAATACTAAAGAATCTGATCTGTAATGTTAAGACAGATTGTTCTTGGCTGGTCTTTATCAGATTTTACTATCAATATATCAGTTTATTTACCTTTAATCATATTTGGTTTTGGCTTCCCTTCCTCTGGTTCATTTCAAATGACTCTTTGCTCAATGATTTTAAACGGAAAATATATACTCAGCATTATCTTTTCCAAATATAGATAGCGTATATATATCTATATATATATATATATTATTATTTTTTTTTTTGTTACAAATATTCATATAGCGTCATGGCATTTTGTAATCACTCTACTAACAGATTATGGTTATTTACGGGTCTTAATGCAGACGTTTAATCAAGCATTACATAAGCGCATCACATTTAAATGAACCCTGGTGAGTAAGAGTAAACAGTGTAGCTCTGTTGTTTCTTGAATATAATGCTCCATTATTTAGTGTTCACGTTTGCTACCGGAGGAGGAGGCGGAACGCTGAGACGAATTTATCAGAATCAACAGTCTAAATAATCCACAAACGCGGGAAACCAGGGCAGGCTGGAACACTGTGCAAATAGAGACGTTAGAAACATGGTGCAGAAAACTCTTTAAGTACTTACCAACAGGTAGTACAAGAGACCACCTGAAATCAAATGAACAATGAAACATTGGGCAACTAGTGGTTCACGGGGGCACATGGACAAAACCAAACACCAAACATGACCATATTCCTGACAGTTATCTACCATTTGGTAATGTATGTATTTTTGCTTATCAAAGTTATTACCGGAATCATCATACTATCAAGTGGTAGAAGTATTAACGCCACATCATTTATTACCCAACATTAATGGGTTATTATAGGAACCATCATGACTGAAATTCACAAATTGTAAGAAATAAAAAGGCTACAATTTGAGACCAGAAATGCATCACAGAATTGTAAGAGTTAAAACGGACGGCAAAACTTGATTTTAATGAAGGTTGGGAATTATTAATTTCTGTATCTAATACTGCTGTCACGTCACGTGACAACTAGAACAGAACGCAATCGGGGGGCCAGGCCCATCATTTCTCTTTCCGGTTGTGGCGTTTGATAAGGATCACACCGACACAGCGAGTAACATCAACTTATCGTATCTTTTTACTTAACCTCTCTGTTTCAGACCCCAGTAAACGAACACATACATTGGTCAGGCATGACAGAATGCTTTCAGCACAATCAAACTCGATGCATCACTGAACACTAACTCAATGCATTATCAAACAACACTTGTGTGAGAACATAACACCGGTATCTGACTGCGTAGCCTTTGGGGCTGTCACGGGATGAGCGACTAATCCCTCGCTGAGACAACTTGATGTTCCTGGGTCATAATAAAGATTCGTTCAAACTGAACAAATCGATCATGAACGACACATCATTATGACAACAAAGCCGAGAAGACTTTAGAGGACATCTAAACCTCTCACTCATGGATTACATTTTTAAATGGTTTTCAACCATTGGCTAGCTCAACCGACGGCTAGCTCAGTCGGTAAAGCATGAGACTTTTAATCTCAGGGTCGTGTGTTTGCGTGCGGAACCCCGTGGGCGCCCGACGTCCGTCGTGGCTAATTGATAGTCTACTTTTAAGCCGGCAAGGTTTTCGGTTGATCTCAGTCCGGCAGGAATTGCCAGTGGGGGGAGTGAATAACCAGTGATCTCTTCCACCTTCAATACCACGACTGAGGTGAGACCCTTGAGCAAGGCATCGAACCCCCAACTGCTCCCCCGGTGCTGCCCACTGCTCCGGGTGTGTGTTCGCGGTGTGTGTATGTTTACTACTGTGTGTGCACTTGGATGTGTTAAACGGAGAGCACAAATCCCGAACCATAGTCACCATACTCGGCCACACACGTCACTTCACTTTCAAATGTGAGTCATCCACTGGTGTGCTCCTCCCCACACTCCTAAACTCCTTTCCCGTGGTATTTTCATTAATTGGACCAAAATGTAATTCACAAAGTGATTATTCGGTGTGTTTGCCTCATCTTTTTTTTTTTTTAATCAAGCGATGCCATATAGCCTAGAAAAGCAACCGGACAGTCAGCGTGCAAAAGAACTTCAGCTTAACTCTCAATTTTTTCCCATGAGACTTCACAGTCATGTAGGCCATGTGGCCTTCAAAACAAATTCTGGCTTTCATAGTATAAACTACTTAATTAACTGTATACTGAATAAAAATAGTTAATTATCATCTTATCAAGAGACAGAGTAATGGAATACTTGCTCACCTGTCATTTCTTTAGAGTGAGAGTGTCTCCACTCACTACCATGTTTTTGGAATTTGGTGTTTTCAGCGACATTGAACAGAATTCTCTCGCTGCAGTGAGTGAACATCACTCAGGCTATGACGGCGATAACTATGATGCCATTTTTTTAACCATATATTGATAAAAGGGTCTGTTAATTGTCCAGTATTTATTTATATTATTTTATTAAAGTGTGCAGTGATGTTTTAAAAATTCATATCTTCATATCATTCATAATGTCATGTGCACTTGAGGATTAATCATTACCATGGGGTCAAAGGTTTACAGTGAGCTTCAAAATATTGCTTAGCATGAATTTGGAGTACATTTGTTGAGTTTTGAAAATCTGGATTTAATCAAATTTGTATGATGGCATAAAATTCTACATTGGTGTGCTAAATTAGGATTGATTAGTAATGTTTTCCTCACAGCAGGACATGTACAGGAAACAGAAAATGTGTACCATGATTTATTTAATAAAATGTAATCCTTTTATTGAAGATCAGATTAAACACATTTGAAATTCTTACATGAAGTATAACCTGAACGAATATTTCTGTATTAAAATAAAAAAAAAATATTTCAAGATCAAAAATGTTGAATATATATATCCCCTGAACACCCAAACACCCAAGAAAATTATGATTAAATGTAGAATAACTGATACATAATTGATGTACTAGAGATTAAAGTGATCACACAAAGTATAAGATGAAGGATTCTGTATTTAAATAGTAAAATATTATTTTGAGAATAACAATGTTGAATATATATTTCCCCTGAACACCGTAATTTCCCCTGAAATTATAAGTAGAATAACTGATACATAACTGATCAAATCAAAAGTAAAATCAAATAATTTGTGTTGCATGTATAAACTGTCTTCACTTTACAAATCAGATTCTTTAGTATCCACTTTGATATCAGTGTAAGTGATGCCTTTGTATTGACCCTTGGTTTTGTACTGTAACACACCGCCGTTCTTGCAAGTGATGATCACTGTGCCAGTGTAAGGCAGGTCAAACGTGGCTCTGCCGATGGTGATGTCAACATCCAACTTCTTTCTTGGTGGCACATCTACAGTGGTAGTCAGAGTTTCGGTTTTCTCATTGGTGTACTCATGCTTGTAAGTGCTTTCTGCTCCAACACTGAAACTGTATCCTGTAGAAGCTTCTATAACCTCTGGAATCCCTGCCTTCACTTCCACACTAAATGTTGCTGTAAAGCTGATACTCGTCGACCATGAAGATGTTTCGATCACTTCCTTTGAGGTTTCGACCGCTTGCTGTTGTTTGGCAGAGGTGTCGTTTGTGTAAGTGATGGATTTGATCTCTTCCACGGTCACCTTTGGTATCAGTTGGTTTATTGTGGGATAGTTGACATTGGTGAGAACGGTTGATTGAACTTCATTGATAAACATGAATCCCATGCATTCAATATCTGCACCAGCTCTTCCTACAACTCCCAAACAATAACCAGAGCCGACATCCATGGGAAATACTTTTTTTAAACCCCAGCTTGTCATCTTTGCAAAAAAATCTCTACTCTCACTGGTCTTGAATTTGATGGCTCCAAGACGTGTTCCTGCTCTGTTCCCCCAGAGGGACAGTGAGGTGAAACACTCACCAGGCTTGAACATGTACTCTTGATATGGTCCATCTGGAGGTTTGGTCCAAAGGTTTGATTTCTACCATCTGAAAGTCAAACCTTGACAGCCTTCACTTGCCATTCTCCCACCCATACCCCGATCTTCTCTAAACTGGCACCATTGTTCTCACCCGTAAGTGAAAATGAAGCACCTCCTCCACCACCAATTAGCCCTAGAGTAGTTGGGTAAGACATCTTTGAGGTAAATGGATCTGAAAGGTACATCACAGATTAGTATTGATGTTTGGAATTCAACATTTTTGCATAATATTAGTACATGTCCGTTGCATATTAATTTTTAAAATGGTCAATAAGCATTTTTTTATTGCATTTTTTATTATTTCAAGACCATTTAGAATTTCTTTTTATTCTCATTTTGTCTCTAAAGTATCAAATTATACATTGAACTTATTTATAATATAAACTATTATAGAAGTGTGTACTGTTTCTAGAGGCTTACCAGCAGTACACATTTTTGGATTTCTTTCTTATCTGACCCTTCCATTTCAGGCCTTAGAGTCTTTATTAATGAGCTGGTGAATTGAATCAGCTGTGTTTAACAGACTATGTTAATTGATGGCATGCCTCTAAGAACACGGTTGGGAAACACAGTACAGTACAGTACGTAGTCCTGTAATAATCTTATGCAAAGTATTAGAAGCTATAAACAACATTAATTATATCTTAAGTGCTCGTCGCTGGAAGTATACTCACATACTGTAGATGACTGTAGTCTGATGAACTTCTCAAGATCAGCTCGTCTGATAAAAGCCAGAAAAGTGAAATATATTTGATCAGGATGCTGCTTAAATAGAGCTCCAAAGGGGGCAGGTGGTACCTGGAAAAACACCAAGACACCCTGCGTCAATGTAATCAGTGTTTGAATATGAAAATAAGGTTTCCAACACACTTTAAAGCACCATACTTAGGGTATGTGGATTTTTTTAACTAATTTAACGGTTTGATTGAACTGTAATTATATGAAGTAGTTTCACTGGCAGCAAATTGTTGATTAATCATTAACCTTCTTTTGTGCTCACTGAGGGCAGAAAATCATACATGTTTGAAACGATATGAGGGTGAGTAAATGATGACAAAATATTAATTTTGGGGGGAAATGGTTATTTATGGGATTAATTTATTTCTCAGGTCATCTTAATGGTTAGGAAAGACTGCCTTCCACTCTCCAATATCTGTTGACATAACATAGTTCAAAGAAAACCCTTCCCCAATTCTACTTTTGCATATTTTGCATTCATATTTGCATTCAGAACTAACCTTCTATTTATATCGCAAAACACGTTTCTGCATATCTTTTATTTTGCATGTACAATCATACTGATAATTTTCATGTCACAGTTACACATCCTAACAGCCAACAACTGTTACATTCCCAGGTTAGAATATTGTACATACATACTGCATTCATGAAAATGCATTTTGTTTAAAAACAGCTGCTTTTGTGTATTGTGGTAGTCCTTATGCTTTGTGTTACCGCATTTTTAAAGCACATTACCATTTACAAATGCACATTTGAGGTATGACTTTGTGGATTTATGCAGTAAAAAAAATTCTGATAGTGAATAGCTTCATATGATAAAGTCGAGACTGGACCTCTGGACTTCGCCTGCGGTTTATTTATTAAATTAGATCAAATTCAAACTTGTCCTTAGATTCAAAATAATATGATAAAATGTAATAGGCTTTGTAAAAGTAATTTTCAAGGCAAGGCAAGGCAAGGCAAGTTTATTTGTATAGCACATTTCATACACAATGGTAAATCAAAGTGCTTTACATAAAATAAAATAAAAAATAATCACAACAATAAAACAAGGAATTTAAAAAAACTTTGAAAAAAAAAAAAAAAAAAATTTGATTTAAGAGGTTTAAAATTAATTTAAAAAAATGGTTATACAAAATACAGTGCAATCAGTTCGGACATCGCACAGTGCTCATTCAATAAATGCACAGCTAAACAGATGAGTTTTGAGTCTGCATTTAAATGTGACTAATGTTTTAACACATCTGATCTCTTCTGGAAGCTGATTCCAACTACAGGCTGCAAAATAGCTAAAAGCAGATTCCCCTCGTTTTGTGTGAACCCTTGGTATTTCTAACTGACTCGCTCCTAAAGATCTGAGTGGTCTGTTAGGTTTATATTCAGTGAACTTATCTGCTATGTATTTAGGTCCTAGGTCATTGAGTGATTTATAAACTAGTAAAAGTACTTTAAAATCAATCCTAAATATAACTGGAAGCCAGTGTAAGGACCTGAGGACTGGTGTGATATGCTCAGATTTTCTGGTTCTAGTCAGAATTCTGGCAGCAGCGTTCTGGATGAGCTGCAACTGTCTAATGGTCTTCTTGGGAAGGCCGGTGAGGAGACCATTACAATAGTCCACCCTGCTGGTGATAAAGGCATGAACAAGTTTCTCCAAGTCTTGACTGGAAACAAAACCTCTAATTCTTGCAATGTTTTTGAGATAATAGTATGCTGATTTAGTTACAGCTTCGACATGACTACTGAAACTAAGGTCTGACTCCAGAATCACACCAAGATTCCTGACTTGAGTTTTAGTTGTTTGACCCCTAGAGTCCAGGTATGCATTCACCTTGAGAACTTCCTCTTTGTTTCCAAATGCAATGACTTCAGCTTTCTCCTTGTTTAACTGAAGAAAGTTCTCGCACATCCAAACTGTTAATTTCATCAATGCATTGGCAGAGGGAGTCAATGGGGCTGTAGTCATTTGGAGATAAGGCTAGGTAAATCTGGGTATCATCTGCATAGCTGTGATAGGCAATTTTGGTTCTTTCAGAGATGTACAAATGATGAAAAGCGTTTTTAATTATGACATGGCAACTATTCAGTGTATTGAGTAGAGCGGGCCAGGCAGACAGTTGCATTCATATTAAAATTAACTCAAACATACAGACAAAAATAAGATTTTTTTCAGACATATCATAAAAAATAATTAAATAAATACATGTAATTAAATTAAATAAAAACAACAGCACACAAAAGATAGCTAGAGAAGAAGAGATCATCTATCTTCTATTAAAACCACAGTAATTGCTTTTTCTGTTCATATTCCAAAGTATTAGGATATAAAATTCTGAACAAAGATATGTTTGTTTCCAAAGTATAAAACATTAAATGAATTTCTATTTTGCATGCATGATGATTAGAATTAGTGGCTATGAAGAACAGTCTGTGTTTTTATCTCTAATATACATTTATATTTATGCGTTTGGCAAATGTATTTATCCAAAGTGACATTCAAATGAGGAACATAATGAGCTAAAGCTATGGTGAAAAAAATATCGTGTGACATGGTGCTGTAGTAAAAGCCCTTTTTATTTGCAAACATGAAAACTCAGAGTGGGATTATAAAATATGGTTTTCATTTAAACCCACACGTGTTCCAAACAAGCACTATAATCTATGGTTAATGCTTTACATTTTATTAAATAAACACTTCAGTTTGTAATATTTTTATCAGTAGAATTAACCTGTATGTCACCATGAACAGTGTTAAGACCATAATGATAAGAACAGCATTAGCACGGCAGCCACACCACACACACACACAGGTTTGTTTTTATGGTTTATGGAGACTCTCCATAGGCGTAATGGTTTTTATACTGTACAAACCGTATTTTCTATCGCCCTACACCAACGCTACACCTAAACCTACCCCTTACAGAAAACTACTGGCAATTTTTGAATTTCATAAAACACCATTTTGTACAGGGACACAGGAAGTGTCCTCATAAACCATGTTTACGTTGTAGTACCCATGTCATTATACACATTTGTGTCCTCATTACCAGTACACACACACACACACACAACACCCGGCTTTCCGGATTCAGCTTGTTGTGGCTTAGATGGCCACCAAAGGTCACTGTTGAGCACATGGCTTATTGTTTGTTGGTGCCATGTGCTCTCCTGTCTATTGTCTGACCCCACCCTTCTTGTTATCTCTGGCTGCGTCCAAAACCGCCTACTCAATGAGTAGGTACTTAATTTCAATAAGTACTTACTTAACGAGGGCTAAAAGAGTAGGTACTCTACAGCCAAATCTCTTTAAGTATGAATGCGATCCAGGAGGGGGAATTTCAAGATGGCGGAGTGAGCGGTCACGTTTATGCAGGCTCTGAGAAAAATAGCTTGAAAACGTCCTAAAATTGTTATCTCTGACATAAAAAACAACAACCAGTAGTTAAGTTATTTTCAAGTTTGTTTCAACTTGTGGACTTGTTGCCCTAACTACGCATGTTTTCTCCTTTTCCTTAAATGTAAACTATGGCAAACACCAACCAAGCAGATACCGGACTAGTTGAGCATGACTACAACTTAAATGCTCTCACAGAGGCATGTGATTTAGAAGAAATTGAAGATATGATGGTAGAAACTGCCAAAACAAGACATGACCATACACCTCTGCCCAGCCCGAATCCTAAGAACGTAAGATCAAAGGCGAAAGACAAAGTTAAACAAACAGACGAAATAACAAATGAAGTGATTTTCGATGCAATTCAAACTCTAATTAAGAGATTTGACGAGCAAGATCAGTGACTGAAAATAATTTAAAAGACAATGGAGGAAAATGCACATGTAAGTTAAAGAGAATAAAGAAGACATTGGCAAACTGAAAAAGGAAGTAGCAGACTTGAGGAAAGAGAACATCTCACTGAGACAGCACTGTTTGGAGCATGCCAGGTACAAAAGAAGATGGGATCTCAGGCTGATCGGTCTTCCAGAAAAGGAAAAAGAAGACACAAGAGAAACGGTGATCGGAATTCTTACCCGGGTGATTCCGTGATCCGTGGAGAAGCTCCGGCAGTCGGTGGATACCGTGCATCGGTTAGGATAAAGAAACGACGCCGCTACTAACAAGTTACCCAGGCCAGTGATCATTCAGTTTGCAATGCGGACTGTGCGTGATGAAGTGTGGAAAAAATCAAGAAAGGCAAGAGTGTGTAAAGAGATGAACATCCAATTCAAAGAAGACTTTTCAAAGGAAGATCACAAAGCTCGTGCTAAGTTGTGGCCAAAAGTGCAAGAAGCCAGAAAAAATGGGAAGAGAGCCTTCCTAAAAGAAGGCTATGCACTTATTGATGGACTCAGAGTTGACCCATAACTGATGATCACAAGTTAACACGTAGACACGTTAACGTATTCAAGATTGCCGCATATCAGATGGAAATAATCTGATAAAACTGTTTAAGAAAAGGTGTTTAACTAAAGACAATACTGTATGTTTTAGTTGGTATGGTTTTTTTATAGAGTTATTAAGGACAACATGTTCACTCCTGCGTACAAAGTTGAGTGTGTGCTGAGAGCTGAGATGGTTATCCATTAATTTAATTTATGTCTATTTCTTTTCTATCTTTGAATGCTATAGGGGGTTAAAAAACAGTGTTACGCGTAAAGCAATTTTTTTTTATTTTGCAAGGAATAAAAAGCAAACTGTGTTTTCTTACAAGAGACTCATTCTGCATTAAATTATGAAAGATTTTGGGAAGTTCCGTGGCGTGATTTAGCCTTGTTTGCACATGGATCTTCACATTCAGCTGGAGTGAAGGTATCATTTAACAGATTTAAAGGCTCTGTAATTGTTCATAAAGGGAACACAGAAGGCCACTGGTTAATGATAGCAGTAGAAATTAATGACAAATGTTATGTAGTACTCTGTATTTATGGTTATAATAACAAAGTGGCTAACAGAGAAATGTTTAAGAAACTTGGTAAATTGGTAAATGAATGGGGGGGGGGGGGGAGAAAGGGAGTTGGGGGGGGGGGAAAAAGTATGGAAAGGGGAAAAGTGGAAGGGGGAAAATGGGGGGGAAAAGTATAATGCAGAAAATGTGAAAATAGGGGGTGACTTTATTATAGTCCCTGATTTATGGCTAGACAGGAGACCTCAAAGAGGTTCACATTCTGTGTATAATGATACTATAGTGAATTTCTGTAAAACTGTAAATGTGGTTGCTTACTGGAGGGTATCTAACCCTAACAGCATTCCGTATACATGGTGTAACTCCTCAGGAAATGGACAATGTTTGATATTAGATTATTGGCTTATTTCTTGTGAACTATGTAAAATTGTCTCAGAATGTAAAATTACAGCTGCCCCACTTACAGATCACTGTATGGTTACTCTGTCCTTAAGAAACCAAAAATGTATCCTAATATTTGGAAGTTTAATAATGACTTGTTAAAGAATGATAGATTTTATCAACAGGTGTTGGCTCTCATTGAGGAGACTGAAAAGCAAGATATGTCTAAATTAAAAAAATGGGAATGGTTTAAATTTAAGGTTAAACATAGCAATTGATATATAGGCACATTTTTATCAGTGAGGAGAAAACAGAAACAAAGGGAACTGATTGGAGAAATAAAAATTGGCAGTTAATACACAAGAATCACCAGAAAATTCAGCAAAATTACAGTCACTGCAATCTCAACTAGATGAGTTGTATTCAGAAAAAGCAAATGGAGCTTATATTCGATCAAGGATATAAGGTGGATTAAAAAGGAGAAAAAAAGTTCATCATATTGTTTTGGCCTTGAAAAACAAAGACAAAGAAAAAAATTAGTAAGCTTAAGATTAATGAAATTATAACAGGTGATCAAAAAGTAATTCAAAATGAAATTTTGCTTTTCTATTCTAACCTTCATAAATCCAATTACAAAAAAGCTGATTGTGATTCTTTATTTGTGATTATAAGAGATACAATATGTAAACTGAATGAGGAAGACACATTCTTAACTGATGTTGAGTTGACTTTATGAGGAAATGGATGTAGCTTTAAAACAAATGAATAATAGTAAATCACCAGGAATAGATGGATTAACTACTGAATTTTAAAAACATTTGTGGAAAGATATTCGGAAATTATTATATAATGCATTTTTAGAATGTATTCAGGAAGGAAGCTTATCACCTACTATGAAAACAGGTTTAATAACCTTGCTACCTAAACCCAAAAAACAATTGCTATTGTTAGATAATTGGAGACCAATAACTCTATTATGTACAGATTATAAATTACTTGCCCTGGTGTTTGCTAATCGTCTTAAACATGTACTTGGGAAACTTGTAGAGGAGTATCAATCAGCATTCATTAACGGAAGATATATTCAAAACCATATTAGACTAATCCTGGATGTGATCGACTATCAATCGTTGATAGAATCAGAAAGCCTCATTTTCTTTATAGATTTTGCATGAATTTATATTTACGACGCTTAGAATGTTTGGGTTTGGGGAAGGGTTTTGCAAGGTTATTAAAATGTTTTATAACAACATTTATAGTTATATATCCCTTAATCCACTCCTAGAATTGAAATTTTGCATGGAATTAGACAAGGATGTCCAATCTCTCCAAAACTGTTTATATTATGCACTCAAATGTTAGCTTATATAGTTGTCAACCATCCTCAAGTAAAAGGAATAACCATTTCTGATTATGAATATCGAATTAGTCAATTTGCTGATGACACAGTCATATTTTTAAAGATACATTTATAGTTAAAAAAAGCCCTGAATATTATTTCAGTTTTTTTCTAGAGGATCAGGCTTATGCCTAAATGTAAAAAAAAATTGAACTTTTTCCTTTGTTTTCATGTAATGAAGAAAATATAGAATCCATTCTTGTTCAATTTGAAGTGAAATACTTAGGTGTAATAATGTCTTAAGAAATACATACTAGAGAATTAGTAAACATAGATGAGAGAATTGACAGTATGAAAAAATCCCTTAATCATTGGCTTATGAGAGATCTGTCTATTATGGGCAGAATCCTCTTGACCAAAGCAGAAGGCATATCTAAACTAATTTACCCATATTACTTCCTTTATGCTTCTCCTCAACAGATAAATAAAAAGTTAACTCTATTATGTTTAATTTTATATGGAAAACAAAACTCATTAAATTAAAAAATCTCAGATGATTAAAGAATATTAAAAAGGAAAAAAGGTCTGAAAGCCATTGAGTTTGAATCAGCGGTTGGAGTTCTTAAACTGAATTGGATTAAAGTGTATTTAGCACAGCCTAACTCAATGTGGTTTCATATACCAAAGTGTGTATTCAAGAAAGTTGGAGGGTTAGATTTTTTGCTGAAATGTGATTTCGAAGTTTCCAAATGGCCAATTAAGCTTTCAAAATTTCACAAACAGATTTTGTATTATTGGAAAATGATATTCACCCAAATTTTTACACCGCATGGTTCTACCTTGTGGAATAACATAACCATTACAATAAAGAGAAAGACAGTATTCAAACAAGAGTGGTATGAGAAAAATGTTTTATATGTTGTAGATCTTTTCGATGTAACTAGTCAAATTATTCAACATACACTGAACAAAATTATAAACACAACACTTTTGTTTTTGCCCCCATTTTTCATGAGCTGAACTCAAAGATCTAAGACTTTTTCTATGTACACAAAAAGACTATTTCTCTCAAATATTGTTCACAAATCTGTCTAAATCTGTGTTAGTGAGCACTTCTCCTTTGCCAAGATAATCCATCCACCTCACAGGTGTGGCATATCAAGATGCTGATTAGACAGCATGATTATTGCACAGGTGTGCCTTAGGCTGGCCACGATAAAAGGCCACTCTAAAATCGTTACAAGATCAACAAGTCCCTGAGGAACTTCATGACAGCAGGATGCCTATCCGTGACAATCTTTTGAACACGGAGCCCTCTCTGCTCCAGCTGTCACAGGCATTGTTGCAACGCCTCCTTTTCCATGCGTTGGCTGTTACCGACATCATTGCTCTATAAAAAAGATACAATTGTTATGTTATTGCAAAGTAGTGATTAATTCAGAAAATGTCTCAAAATAATACCAGACATGTATATGTTAGCACTGAATTTACATTCATAAACAAAAAAATACCTGAATGAGCTGAATGTCCATTATCCGGTTTGTGTTTAGGTCCATCACTGTGTAGGCCCTGCTTAATTAATCATCAGAAAATTAATATTTAATATTAATTAAGCGAGCTCTCTCCTCCTCTTGGCAGGTCCGTTAGGACGAAGGCTTGGCAGCTGAAGGCAGTCTGCTGTCACGGTGGGGACTCCTCCTCTCTCCATGATGCCTTTTCCCGGATCCTTTCCACTGCTTGCGGTGAACATCTGGCTCATGTCGGGGAGCCGCAGAGGATGTGACTGACTGCTTAGCCATTCTCTGAGCAGAGCTGGCTGCAGATGAGGAGCGTGATCTCAATGGTGGATGGAACGTGTGCTGGGGAATCAGGTGACTCATCGCCAATGCCTCAAGCCACCGTGCTTTTGTGTCTCAGAGAAGCGCTCGATAACAGACTCCACGGTGTCACCGAACAGGCTGGAGGGAGTGATTGGCACGTTAAGGAGCACCTCACGGTCTGAGTCCTTCAGGTCAGCTAGGGTCAACCATAGGTGCCTGTGAAGGACCACCATGAACCCCCATGGATCGACTGAAGGCTTGAGCGGAGCGTTTTATCGCTATCAGCACAAAGTATGTTGCCGTGCGCAGGTCTTTCACGGAGGGTAGGCACTTGCATGGAACTGTGTTTCATTGTTTTATTGTATTATTGTTATTGTTTAACAGTTATTGTTATTGTTTTATTGTGCAGACCACGACTGAGACCACAACGGGTGCAGACCATGACTGCTTACGGACATCAGGGAAGAATGGAACCCTCCTCCTCAAGGAAGCCAAGCGGCGGCTCGACTGGCAGTACCAGGAGTCAAGCTTACTCCTGGCAGTATTCTCCGGAGCATCCCAATTAAGGTCAAGCTCCTTAACAGCTTTTGCAAGGACCCTGGCGAGCTCCTCCTGGAGGTCTACGGGGCCCTCAGTGTTAAGGCGATCCCACTCAGACTCTGCATTAGTCATTTCTGACGTGAGATGGAATGGAGTATCGTCGCTCAGGGGCCAAAAGAAACGACATTCATGATGGCAGGAGGGGGGGGGGGGGGGTGAAGGCTCTCGTCAGTGAAAAAGACGGGGAAAAGAGGCCCCGAGGGAGGGGAGGGGCCACCAGAGGCTCGCTGGTGGCAGTGGGCCTCCTCCTTGTAAGGCCACAAGCAATGCTCCTCCGAGTCCTCAAAATGTGTGCCGGCAAATCAGTGCAGTTCATGCAGTCGAACTCAGAGAACGCAGCCTCAGCGTGAGCCAGGCCCAGGCAGGCGATGCAGTACTTGTGCGGGTCCAGCGGGTTGATGGGACCCATGACACAAGTCGACAGAAGGTGGCCATCAGATGCGGTGAAGAAGTTGTAGTATCTTCTGGTGTGTCTTTGATGATGGCAGCGTGAAGGAGAAGATTCTGAGGCAATTATCGCTCTCACTGGAGTAATGGGCGTGGCGAAAGTTTAGGGTGTGCTGAAAGGTAGGGGCATGGAGAAAGTTCTTCATAATTGGTCGACAAAGCTTTTTATCAGGGTGTAGGGGTAGGGGTAGTGGCTCCTTTCAGCACGCCCATTGTTCCAGGCTCATTGTTATGTCTTTTATATGTTTTGTAGGTGAGGAATGAGACTTTTTACTGGAATCGACTGTTGATGACGTCACACAGGTACGGGTAGCACACTTATACAAAATACATGACATCCCCTCTCTTAAGTTTAGAACTATCCAGCTTGTAAGTGTTATTTCGCAATAGTTATAACAGTTATTACAAAATTGTATTACATTTATTTAACATGCCTTTTGTAAACAACTATAGGTGTACACTCTTTATCACACAATATTTTTAATTAAACAATTATACAAACTAAATAGAAACTTTTGATTTGGTTGCACAAATTATTCAAAACAAAAACAAAAATCAAGCATTGCGTTTGTTCAAGCAGGCCACGTCAGTCAAGCTCGCATCAGCTGATAGTCAACTGTTCCTGACGTGTACCAATCCAGTTTTGAGGGGGGGGGGGGGGGGGGGGAATTATCACAGCGGTCCATTTAAATTCCCCTTCTACAGCATCTCTTCTATCGCATCACTGCTCGCAAATCAACTCCCTCCTCCAACCCCAACTCCACCTAACTGAGCCTGTAATCTAATCTGATTTTTCCCCTCTCTTCTTCATATGCAGTTCACTATTGCAAGCATTTTCTATCATGTATTTTGTATGTTCTACAACTCATGTAAATTGTGAATTGTAATTATGTATGCATTAACTGGATCTGTTCTGTACCCCAGGGGGGTTTGACTTGCTGCTCTCCTCGCTCTGCCCAAGCATGGCTGCAAGGACAGGCGTTTGGAGTGTTGCCCAGAACATAACCATACCGCCAACACTAACTGTATGCTATATAATTGTAATAAATATACTTTGACGAAGTGGACCTGACTGAACTCAGGTTAGTGCAGTACAGATTTGTAGTGTCAACCACTGTTCAGTACCTTGAAGTACCTTTAGTTCACTTGTCTACCTGACCTGGTAATGTGTATGTGTGACTGAGAAATTCAGTGTTGTGTGTCTCTTTGTCCATTGTACAGTGGGGCAAAAAAGTATTTAGTCAGCCACCAATTGTGCAAGTTCTCCCACTTAAAAAGATGAGAGAGGCCTGTAATTTTTCATCATAGGTATACCTCAACTAAGAGAGACAAAATGAGAAAAGAAAATCCAGAAAATCACATTGTAGGATTTTTTTAAGAATTAATTGGTAAATTCCTCGGTTAAAATAAGTATTTGGTCACCTACAAACAAGCAAGATTTCTGGCTCTCACAGACCTGTAACTTCTTCTTTAAGAGGCTCCTCTGTCCTCCACCCGTTACCTGTATTAATGGCATCAGTTTGAACTCGTTATCAGTATAAAAGACAACAGTCCACAACCTCAAACAGTCACACTCCAAACTCCAACATGGCCAAGACCAAAGAGCTGTCAAAAAACACCAGAAACAAAATTGTAGACCTCCACCAGGCTGGGAAGACTGAATCTGCAATAGGTTAGCAGATTGGTGTGAAGAAATCAACTGTGGGAGCAATTATTAGAAAATGGAAGACTTACAAGACCACTGATAATCTCCCTCGTTCTGGGGCTCCATGCAAGATCTCACCCGTGGGGTCAAAATGATCACAAGAAACCTGTGGCCAAAAATCCCCGAACACAACCGGGCCCGGCCGTCCACCTTTAGGAAGGAATGCAGGAGAGCTCGGGACAATCCAGTAACTCAAACGGCGACACATCAGTAACACACTGCGCCGGCCAGGGACTCAATCCTGCGGGCCATAGTGTCCCCCTGCTTAAGCCGTACATGTCCAGGCCCGTGCGAAGTTTGCTTAGAGAGCATTTGGGTTATGCTCCACAAAAGATTGGAGAAGTAATATGGTCAGATGAACACCACTCAAATCACATAGACTTTTGGTTCACACTCTAAAACAATACACTTGTGCTCGTTTGGAGGTAGAAAGATGCTCGCACGTCTGATCTCAAAAGACCCATCACCTACTGTGCACCAGCTTATGGGGGTGGCAAGGTGGAAACATACATGTTTGGGGCTGTTTTTTCTGCAAGGGCCATGGACGGACTGCCATACGTGTTAAACGAAAGAATGAATGGGCCATGTTATCGTGAGACCCCTTTGAGTCGAATAAAACTCCTTCATCAGCAAGGGCCATTGAAGATGAAACGTTGGCGGGTCTTTCGCATGACAATGACAAAACACCACAGCCCGGGAAACGAAGGGAGTGGCTTCGTAACTAAAGAAGCATTCAAGGTCCCTGGGAGTTGCCTAGCCCGTCTCAGTCTCAACCCCATGAATAATCTTTGGGGAGTTGAAAACATTCCGTTGGGTGTTGCCCAGCGGACCAGCCCCAAAAAAACATTAATGCTCTAGACGGAAGATCTGCATGGAGGAATGGGCACAATAATACCAGCAACAGTGTGTTGAATCAACCTGGGAAAGACTTACAGAAAAACGTTTTTGCCCTCTTGTCATTGCAAGAAGTGCTATCTAACAATTAGTAATGAGGTCAATTTGTTATGTGACCAAAATTATTTCCACCATAATTGCATAAAGAAAATTATTAAAAAATCATACAATGTTTTTTTCTGGATTTTTTTTTCTCATTTGTCTCTCATAGTTGAGGTATACCAAATGATGAAAATTACAGGCCTCTCTCATCTTTTTAAGTGGGAGAACTTGCACAAAATGGTGGAGCCGACCTATAATGTACTTTTTTTCCAGTCTCATTGTAGATGATTTAGCCTCCTTGTCCGTGAAATGTGAGCCACTCACAAAGTCAGTCGTGACATTGACTGTGTTGTCTGTTGCTGTCTTGAGAAGATGTTTTCTGTTTCTCCTGTATGTTTTTCCATCTGACTGGTTGTTAATGTTTTTTTGCTGATTTTACTGAAGGGGTCAGCAATCTCTCATTGCACTATTTAACACATTTCACTCATCCCCTCCTTCTTCCCCCTGTGAACATCTGGAAGCAGCCTCGTTTGTCTGTCAAAGTAGTCCTTTTGCTTGTCCTGTCTTTGTTTCAGGTTGTCTTAGATCTGTATGTTGTTTTTTGGGGAACACAATCATGGCCACAAATACACTCTGAGCAGTTGTGTCAGACAGTTTATTTTTTGAGAATTTAGAGTAATAATCAGCAGAGTAAGCAATCTGAATCATTGAAATGGAACAGATTTGACCAGTTTGACCAGTTGACCAATTTTTGACCAGGGTATTCCTGGTATTTGATGTGATATCATTGGCTCTTTTGGATTATTGCACACAGGACATTGGGAAGCAAACTCTTCAATTTGCACCTAAGTAATAGATCAGAATATGGAAGTGAAACACTTAATGCAATATTTATACGAGCTCCTGGCTCATTTCTAAGATAGAAGGTTATGACACATCATGAACACTGCATGACCTACACGAAAATGAGTTACAAAGAAAACTTTTTATAGTGTGTACGTGTGACGTGCATTGTTAGAAAATATATGGTGTAAGATGGAAGTAAGATGGAACATACTGAAAAATGTGACTTGTTTTACTGTGGTATTGCTTAATCATTGCATTTTTTTTGCATGCATTGCATTGCAAAACACTTAGCTTGAAAGGCTTTTTAAAGATGTGCCTTGCATGAACCATGGTAGAGTGGCAACGAGCTTGTGAAGACCCAGCAGTAGGTAAGATGCATTTTTCATGCTGTTAAAACAATATACGCTCTTTAATATACAAATGACAAAGAATGATGGATAGCACAAGTCAATTTTTATCTTCTGCCATACAGTATTACATTTATTTTCTGTAGTATTTTATACTATTTCATACTATTTTCATAAACTTCTTGCAGAGAAATTAATTTAATCATGATGTTCCTTCATGTGATGATGATGATGATGATGATGATGATGGCGTCAGTCCTCTCTGGTGGTTCAGCTGAAGTTGTGCGTGATTTTCGGGAGAAATGTGCTGATATTTTTGCAAATGGAGCTTCACCAACAATACTTCGCGGAGATCAGTACAGACAAATCTGCCAAACTTTAAAAAATAAAGTTTATTATGCCACACTTTATGATACTAACAACAAGATTCCAGTCTACTCTGCCTACAAGTTTAACAAGGAAATGAAATGTGAAAGAAAAAACATTTGGTGCACTGAACCTCAAGTAAGAATATCAATCTATGTCCACATGAATGTTTTGTCATTTGGTATGTTTTTGAATTCAAACATATTGTACTTAGCCATAAAATGTAATTATTTGTTTATAATTAATACTCATTTAAAAGATTAATGATGTCTGACACAGTTTATTTCCCATACTGTGAAATGTCCTTAAGACTTTTTTTTAATGTGCGTTTTCTTGCTTATAAAAATATTACAGCTTGATGATGCAGGAAAAGGACCAAATATGGTACCTGGCCATTCCAGACAATCATCGAACCAAGCTGTCAGTGATGATTATAAGCACTCTGGCTTCGACAAAGGTCATCTGGTACCAGTCTACATGGCAAGCTCACAGGATTGTTCTGATGCCACCTTCACTCTCACCAATGCTGCTCCACAAAACCTCCATTTTAACAGAGGTAAATGGAGGATACTAGAAGAAAAAATTGCAAAAGAACTGACAGAGCGATGTCTGTCAAAAAAGAACACTGCTTACATTGTAACAGGTGTGGTACCAGGTAAACATAATATGAATGAAAAAAGAAATGTGACTGTGAATGTGCCTAGTCATTTCTGGACTGCATACTGCTGTTTAGACCACACTAAGGAGTGTCAAATCTCAAGAGGATTTATTGGGAAGAACAGGAACTTTACTCCTGAAAACATAACAATAAGTAAATTAGAGACAAGGTTGGAAAACCTTTATAAAGTCAAATCTTTTCAGTTGTTTAGTGCAAAAGCTTTTTTTTTAACCAACTGTATTATCTGTTGAATTATGATAGTCCTTAAAGCACACTCTTAAAAATAAAGATTCTTTATTGCCATTTGTGGGACAATAAGTAATGCATTTTCATTCTTGATTTTCATTCTTCTCATTATATGTAACACATAATCATAGCTTTACACACAAAGCTAAGCTATATGTTTTTGTTTAGAACTGATAAACAAGTACACGGTGCACCCAGGAACTAGGACGTATGCCAAATGCTTGAGCAGACAGAGAGATACTGTACATACACTGTAAAATTCAATAGTTTAAATGCTTAATTTACTTCACACATGCTCAGTTTAGTTCTTATTCCACATGTGGGGAAGTAAATCTCTGTGGCAGGTTTTAAGGTAAGAAAATAACATTTTTTCCACTTCATTTATTTTTGTGATGGCAATGTTACAAAGTTAAATTGTTCTGTGTCTGTTCAGATATTTTTCAGGCAAGTAGTTAGGGCTCATGTTTTGGCTGTTAGCTGTAAGGTGAGCTGGTTCATTGCTACAAGACTCTGGGTTAGCTGTAACATCAATGAAACAGGTTATAACCATACCCCAAGCAAAAAAAAAAAATCTTTGAATTGCAATATGCCTAGTTCTTTGAAGAGAAAGACAAACCAAGGGGTGTCTCTCAACGTTCAAGTTCAATTTTATTATGGCCATTCACTAAGATTGACAGTAATAACAAACATGCTTACACACATGCACACACACACACACACACACACACACACACACAATTTCACTCCTCCTGTTTGAAACTAAACCATGCATTTTGTTTGTGCTGCAAAGATAATAGCTATGTCATTTAATAGCAGACACTTGTAACTAGTCCGAATGCAATGGCTTAGACGAACTTGAAGATATAGGCAGAAATGTCAAAATGATACAACTACCCCGTCAGTCTCCCCCTATCCAGCAGGAAAGTGCCACTCCAGGACAAGGAGTGAGAACCAAGAAAAGATCTAAATCCTGCTTTACAGACTTGCAGACAATTCTGTTGAGTCAAGATTTACACAAAGAGAATGTGCACGAGCCAGTTCAGGAGCCAAATGTTAAAAAGCTCTACCTCCTTTAGTAGACTTTTGGATCATTTATTGGTTGTGTAAAATGTTTTAGAATTTTGCAAGTTAGATCATCAATAAACATGGGATAAAATATTTTTTCTGCAGTTTAAATACTACTCAGTTGTCTTTGGTCATGGTAACTGGTTTGTTTCTGGTCCAAGGTGATCTGCCAACTCTAACCAGTCTGATTAAAATATATCAGGATGATTAAACTTTGCTTAAAAATGCATTTAGATTGACTGATTGCTTGAGCAGCATGAATACAGAAACTCAGAAAAAGCTTATGGCCAGTTAATAGAAATATTCTACTATATGGCCTATTTGGTGATGTGAACCACAAAAACCACATAGTTGCCTGCTATGAAAAGCAAGAGATGCAAATGAAATGGGTGTTGTATGACCAAAATGATTATTTATTTTTTTGTTATTTGTACTGCACACCAGGCCTCACCTACCCACTTTGAGCTAAACAGCAGCCCAATCAAATATTTTTCACTTTTCTGGCTTTTACCAGATGAGCTGATCTTAAAAAGGTATTCATCAGACTGTCATCCATGTAAGTATATTTCAAGAGTACACATTCAAGCCTGGTGAGTGTTTCACCTCACTGTCCCTCTGGGGGAACGGAGCAGGAACACATCTTGGAGCCATCAAATTCAAGACCAACAAGGGTGGATAATTTTTTGCAAAGATGACAAGCTGGGGTTTAAAAAAAGAATATCCCACTGATGTCGGCTCTGGTTATTGTTTGGGAGTTGTAGGAAGATCTGCTGAAGATATTGGCTGCATGGGATTCATGTTTATCAATGCAGTTCAATCAACAGTTCTCACCAATGTCAACTATCCCACAATAAACCAACTGATACCACAGGTATCAGTGGAAGAGATCAAATCCGTCACTTACACAAAGGAAACCTCCGCTAATCAACAGCAAGCAATCGAAACCTCAAAGAAATTGATCAAAAAATATTCATGGTCGATGAGTAATAGCTTTACAAAAACTTTTAGTGTGGAAGTAAAGGCTATGATTGCAGAGGTTGTAGAATTTTCTACAGGATACAGTTTCAAAGTAACGTTTGACCTGCCTTACACTGGCACAGTGAAGATCACTTGCAAGAATGGCAATGTGTTACAGTATGAAACCAAGGGCCAATACAAAGGTGTCACTTACACTGATATCAAAGTGAATACTAAATAATCTAGTGTGTAATTTTAAGAACAATTATTCTTGGCTGTCTTTAACTAATTTTACCAGCAATGTATACATTTTTCTACTTTTGTATGATTTGTTTGAGATTTCCTCCTTTGTTCCATTTCAAATGTCTATTTGCTCCGTTTTTTTAACAGGTGAAATACTCAGCACTTTCCTTTTCAAATAATCTTATACAAAAAGGGTTATTTTATGGTATTACGATGAAAGCTCCCTTTTGGAATCTTTTTTTAAAGAGTGAACTCAAGTTTTATATCTGATTCTCAATTCCTCCAAATCTTAGTTATTTGACTAGAATAAGCTAAACCACTATAATGCGAATAAATTAAGTGTATCTTAAATGACTCTAATACGAAATAAAGGTTAAATTGAATTGATTTAATTGTATTATTATTTATTCTACAAATTAGATTAGAACTCATGTCTGCTCAAACCGTAATAATTGTAACAATTTTAAGTTCTTTATGTTTGTAACGGGGCTGACAAGACGTGAGACATGTGGATCCATCTGCAGGCTTTATTTAAGAGACATGGTAAACAGGCAGAGTCAAAACACTGGCAAACAGGTATAAGGCGGGCAAAACACAAGAATAGTCACAGGGCTAGCGTAGGTCACCGATCAGCAGACAGAATCACAAGGGCGAGACAAGAGGGAGAAATCCAAGAAAACAGGCACAGATCAGGAAAACGCAAAAACCGGCAAGGCAAAACAAGGAAAACACAGAAACTAGGAATGGGGTACGGGCTAAACAATAATCAGCCGAGAATGGCAGTTTGAGTGGGTGTTAAATAGTGAGTGAGGTGATTAGAAACAGCTGTGTGCAATCAGTGCAGTGTGCAAATCGTGCAAAGAATGATGGGATATGTAGTCCAGGGTGCTATGCAACAGTTTGTGTTGTGCGAGAGTCAATGTAATGGAAAGGGTGACCTCTGGTGGTGAATAAACGGAAGTCCATGGACTGAATTCGGGACAGAGTTCTTAGTTTCAACAAATTTTCTTCATGCTGTTCTCTATTGTTTCATTTTTACATGTGGGGTTCTTATTGTATTGTTATGGGTAATTGTCTCGGCTTGTTAATTTATATGTTTGTTAAATGTATGTTTGTTTTGTCAGGAAGACAACTTATAACCAATAATACAATATTAGCTGAACTTTAGCCTCTTAATCTTTGGTAGACGTTCAGCGAAAAGCTTAAGTTACATTTCCACATGAAATGAATTACATGAATTAAAACATAATGACTTTAAAGGTTTGTAATGTAAGCATCATTCAACACTTTCAAATGGTATTCTACAATCTGAATAAAATGATTAATATATCTTTGGACAAACAGAGAATGATATAAGTATAGATAATGTTGCTATACAGTTGTCACAATCACCAGTTGAAGTGCCCTCTGGTGGCTATCAAGGGCACTCCAACTGGTGATTGTGACTACTGTATAGCAACATTAACTATACTTATATCATTCTCTGTTTCCATCCCATATCTTTGCCACTCTATCCTGGACTGCATTTCCCATAACCCATTGCCCAGACTCATCATGCCTGATTATTTTCACCTGTTGCTCATTACCTCTGCCTATATAAGCCTGGTGTTTTCAGTCACTCTTTGTAAGGTCTTGCATGGTACAGTGCAGTGCCAGACTTTTATAATGGTTCTTGGTTATTCTTGTTGGATTACTTTAATTCGTACTTTAGACTGCAGTATCTACATTACGTGGAAAGTTTACGTTTGCCTTAGCACTGAACTCTGCATTGTTGACTGATTATTGTGTTTGACCTACATGCCATGTTTGACTACGATTGGGAACACTTATAAACATAGAGGTGCATCTCAATAAATTAGAATGTGGAAAAGTTCATTTATTTCAGTAATTCAACTCAAATTGTGAAACTCGTGTATTAAATAAATTCAATGCACACAGACTGAAAAGTAGTTTAAGTCTTTGGTTCTTTTAATTTTTATGATTTTGGCTCACATTTAACAAAAACCCACAATTCACTATCTCAACAAATTAGAATACTTCATAAGACCAATAAAAGAAAACATTTTTAGTGAATTGTTGGCCATCTGGAAAGTATGTTCATTTACTTGTACATGTACTCAATATTGGTAGGGGCTCCTTTTGCTTTAATTACAGCCTCAATTCGGCGTGGCACGGAGGTGATCAGTTTGTGGCACTGCTGAGGTGGTAAGGAACCCCAGGTTTCTTTGACAGTGGCCTTCAGCTCATCTGCATTTTTTGGTCTCTTGTTTCTCATTTTCCTCTTGACAATACCCCATAGATTCTCTATGGGGTTCAGATCTGGTGAGTTTGCTGGCCAGTAAAGCACACCAACACCATGGTCATTTAACAAACTTTTGGTGCTTTTGGCAGTGTGGGCAGGTGCCAAATCCTGCTGGAAAATGAAATCAGCATCTTCAAAAAGCTGGTCAGCAGAAGGAAGCATAAAGTGCTCCAAAATTTCTTGGTAAACAGGTGCAGTGACGTTGGTTTTCAAAAAAACACAATGGACCAACACCAGCAGATGACATTGCACCCCAAATCATCACAGACTGTGGAAACTTAACACTGGACTTCAAGCAACTTGGGCTATGAGCTTCTCCACCCTTCCTCCAGACCCTAGGACCTTGGTTTCCAAATGAAATACAAAACTTGCTCTCAACTGAAAAAGAGGGACTTTGGACCACTGGGCAACAGCCAGTTCTTCTTCTCCTTAGCCCAGGGTAAGACGCCTCTGCATGTTTGGCTGTGGTTCAGGAGTGGCTTAACAAGAGGAATACGACAACTGTAGCCAAATTCCTTGACACGTCTGTGTGTGGTGGCTCTTGATGCCTTGACCCCAGCCTCAGTCCATTCCTTGTGAAGTTCACTCAAATTCTTGAATCGATTTTGCTTGACAATCCTCATAAGGCTGCGGTTCTCTCGGTTGGTTGTGCACCTTTTTCTTCCACTTTTTCCTTCCACTCAACTTTCTGTTAACATGCTTGGATACAGCACTCTGTGAACATTCAGCTTCTTTGGCAATGAATGTTTGTGGCTTACCTCCTTGTGAAGGGTGTCAATGATCGTCTTCTGGACAACTGTCAGATCAGCAGTCTTCCCCATGATTGTGTAGCCTAGTGAACCAAACTGAGAGACCATTTTGAAGGCTCAGGGAAGCTTTGCAGGTGTTTTGAGTTGATTAGCTGATTGGCATGTCACCATATTCTAATTTGTTGAGATAGTGAATTGGTGGGTTTTTGTTAAATGTGAGCCAAAATCATCACAATTAAAAGAACCAAAAATTTAAACTACTTCAGTCTGTGTGCATTGAATTTATTTAATACACAAGTTTCGCAATTTGAGTTGAATTACTGAAATAAATGAACTTTTCCACGACATTCTAATTTGTGAGCAATGGTACTCTTGGATCCGCAGCCTCCGGTGTCCCGTTGCAGTTTTGTGACAACAGTCATGAGGCATGTGTTTCTGTTTGAGTTTGTGATTGGAATGACTTGGAAAAACTAGTAGTGTATAATCCTCAATTGTTTAGTGTATGATGTACAGTTTTTCAATTGTAACTTGTAAGTCAGCAAGTGCGTGATATCTAGTGTTTTAAAATCTGTTCTGATTATTCAAAAGCTGTATTCAAAAGCTGTTTCCTGGTTCTGAGCTTGCAGAAAAAACAGGTTTGTCAGCACATCTGAAAAGCAGGTTCCTCATTCCTTGTCCTGGTTTCAGTTTCAACTGTGCTGCAAACATGTGACTGTAATTTTCAAGAGAATGCTAACGCCTTGCTTTTTTTGTTGATGTTTTTGAATATTGGCAAGACCGGAAATGGTTGCAACGTGGTCAGTTGCAATGCCTCCAATTCCTCCAATCAAGAACAAGCAACAAATCACCTGTTTCACTTCACACATGCTCAGTTTAGTCCTTATTCCACAAGTGAGGAAGCGGAGTTCTGTGTCAGACAGCAGAATATAGAGGGGATAAAACTCATTTTGAGGTAAGAAAGTTACTTTTTTAACTTTATTTTTATGATGGCAATGTCTGCTTTGCATGTGCAAGCATGGTATTCAGTTTTATCATTATGACGCTGATGTAACACAAATGGTGTTTAGTTGTTGAAAATGGTGCACATTTGCTCATTTAATTCAGTTTTGTGTCACACCTCAGTTTTGTTGAAAAGTCAGTGTTGTATATAAAGCTTTCAAAATCTTTAAAAAATATATATATATTTTTTCTTATTTCATAATGTTACATCTCACCCCAGGGTATGTTACAATTAACCTCAACTATGGAGTGAATCGTAACATTTCACTCCTTGTGTCTGAAACTAAACCAAGCATTTTTTGTTTGTGCTGGAAAGATAACAGCTATGTAATTTAATAGCAGACACTTGTTACTAGTTTGAATGCACTGCTTAAAAGAACTCCAAGATATAGGCACAAATGTTACAACCATCCCGTCTCCCCCTACCCAGCAGGAAAGTGGCATTTGACGTTTTTTTGGAAAGCCACAACTCTCCTAAATGTACAGAAATCAAAACAATACGCAATGTCACTTCTGTGATAGTGATTTCACTTGAATTTTACTTGCACTGTTTGAGTGAAGGCAGGATAGATCATCAAGCTGGATTAGAGTTTATATTTAACCTATATTGAGCAAATATAATAAACTGTAATCCATTACTGGATTCGTTTATATTTAACTATTATATTGAGCAATTTTTGTTTTTCAAAGAAATGTTAGTTATGTTTAATGATTAATAATAATAAAAAATCCCTCACAGTCTATTTAGTGACGGAAACCACAAAAACCACATAGTTGCCTCTTATGAAAATCAATAGATAAAAATTTAATGGGTGTTGTATGACCAAAATTAATTTTCTGTTATTTTTAATGCACATCAGGTCTCAGCTACCCACTTCGAGATAAGCAGCAGCCCAGTCAAACATTCTTCACTTTTCTGGCTTTTAGCAGCTGAGCTGATCTTAAGAAGGTATTCATCAGACTGTCATCCATGTAAGTATATTTCAGTGACAATCACTTAAGATGTCATTTATGGAGTAAACAGTTTGAAACTTTGCAGGTTAATAGGACAAGTATAAATGGTGAAACTTTTGCACACAAATGTAAAAAGGAAGCCCAATTATTTATTGACCATTTTAGAATTCACACTCAAAAGACATTATTGTATTTGATTTAGATCTCTGATGTTAATTCTGATTTTAAATCTGTGACATAATTTTCAGATTTTTTTAAAGATGTCCTACCCAACAACTCTGTTTAAAATTGGTGGTGGAGGAGGTTCGCCATTTTCATTGACTGGTAAGGAGAATGGTGCCAGTTTAGAGAAGATCGGGGTCTGGGTGGGAGGATCTCAGGTGAAGGCTGTCAGGGTTTGGCTTTCAGATGGCAGAAGAGAAACCTTTGGCAATCCAGCCGGACCGTATCAAGAGTACACGTTCAAGCCTGATGAGTGTTTCACCTCACTGTCCCTCTGGGGGAATGGAGCAGGAACACGTCTTGGAGCCATCAAATTCAAGACCAGTGGGGGTGCAGAATTTTTTGCAAAAATGACAAGCTGGGGTTTAAAACAAGAATATCCCATTGATATCGGCTCTGGTTATTGTTTGGGAGTTGTAGGAAGAGCTGGTGCAGATATTGACTGCATGGGATTCATGTTTATCAATGAAGTTCAATCAACCGTTCTCACCAATGTCAACTATCCCACAATAAACCAACTGATACCAAAGGTGACCGTGGAAGAGCTCAAATCCGTCACTTACACAAACGACACCTCTGCCGAACAACAGCAAACGGTCGAAACCTCAAAGAAAGTGATCGAAACATCTTCATGGTCGATGAGTGTCAGCTTTACAGCAACGTTTAGTGTGGAAGTGAAGGCAGGGATTCCAGAGGTTATAGAAGCTTCTACAGGATACAGTTTCAGTGTTGGAGAAGAAAGCACTTACAAGCATGAGTACACCAATGAGAAAACCGAAACTCTGACTACCACTGTAGATGTGCCACCAAGAAAGAAGGTGGATGTTGACATCACCATCGGCAGAGCCACGTCTGACCTGCCTTACACTGGCACAGTGAAGATGACTTGCAAGAATGGCAGTGTGTTACAGTATGAAACCAAGGGCCAATACAAAGGGATCACTTACACTGATATCAAAGTGAAAACTAAAGAATCTGATCTGTAATGTAAATGTTAATGATTGTTCTTGACTGGGCTTTATCTGATTTTAACAGCAATGCATCACTTTTATATGATTTGTTTGCAGGCACGTTGCACACATAGATATCAAAGGGGGCTTGAGCACCTGTCCTTTTTCTTCCTTGAGAGAAAGTAAAAAAAAATTGTATGCATTATGCATTAATATATGTACATGTGTGCCTGTGTGTGTGTGTGTGTGTGTGTGTGTGTTTCTGTTTGCGCATAGCTTTCCCTGTCAAACAAATAAAAAAATCAGAATATCAGGTTGGGTCGGGAAATGTTGAGACTCTGTCGAATTCCGATGCCTTTCTCCCCTCCGAGTTCGGCCAGGGGAACAGAAGTGATAGCACCGAAGAAAGCGGAAGGTGAAGCCCTCCCTCCCTTTCCAGTTGTGTTTGTCTTGGTGTGGAGGTGAGTGGTGATGGATAAAAAACTAAGCTACCTGTGCCTTGAATTTACAGCTAATTATCCAAAAGACAAAAGGCAAATATAGGTCATTTGTCTTGCTAAATCCATGACTTATGAGCTACCATGTAATAAGTTAGCCAAAGTTTAGCTAAGGCAATATATCATGGGTATACAGGCTAACATAATGGAGAAACGACAGCTGAATACAGTAAAAATTAATAACGTCATCAGAATCGCCACATTGATATGCAAATCAGGAGTTAAGTAAGTAAAATGCGCTAATTTGCATACATTTGACACAAGGCATTGCAGATGAATAGGATAAACAAAATAACTAAAGCATATCACCACAGAACTTCCCCAGTTATTAGTTAATGACTTCAAGAGTCTTTTCCCTTGAAATGTTATGTTTAAATATGCAGATAGCTTGTTTTGATTAATTTAGAAGAAATCTACTGAAGCACAGATGAGGGTAGGCTTAAAACAAACACCTTAATATGTATTTTAGAAATGTCCTTTCCATTAGAGCAAAAGACATGGTAGAAAAATAGACCAAGATCTCAAAATTGAACAGTACATGAAGTGTCCTGACTCCTGCCTTAAACAATAAATTCATAATGTTGGTCTCAGGCTCCTCATCTAATAACTATCAATTATATTAGTATGTTGTATGCTGATAGATCTTAACAGCCCTCCCTCAAATGTGAAACAAAGTTTTTGTCACCATCAGTTTGTGTGTGTACACAAACATAAAATTTACTGTAAAAGTGCAAATATAAATAGTTATATTAAGCAACGTTTTAACATGATGAACATGCAACACACATAATCATATATCACATAATCACCTTAGAAGTTACTTAATTTACTCAATTTTCTAACTCAATAGCCCTCAAATGTAACCCGTTGTAGAATCACTGCTGTCTCTTTATGAATGAATGTAATATATTCACGCTAGACAATGAAGAGTGATAATAGAAGTGGACGCTGCAGGGGATTGGGAATTTCCACGAGGGGCGGACTGGGAAAAGATTTCAGGCCGGGAAATCTCACACTCGTTCAGGCCACACAGAAAAAGAAGGACCAAAATGAAAAAATTTACAAATATTTCCTTTTAAGATTACTGCTCCAGTGACAAGCTGCTGTAGCCTACCCCAAAAGGCGCGATTTTGGCCCTTTTTTCTGTACATAGCCTATACATCCACAACCATTTCTGAAACTGGCAACCCTATTATATGTATGGCCATCACATAAAAAGGTCTAAACCCTTAGTCTAAGGCCATGGAAAATAATTAAAGGTTCTCTCTTACACTGCACCTTTAGTTCCCTTTCCCTTTTTTTCATTTGCCCCAATATCTCTGCCCCCCCCACCAATCCTGCATTTATATGATCCAAAGTACAGCAAGAGCAGTAATATTGTGAAATATTTATACTATTTAAAAGAATGCTACGATTGGAATATATTTTAAAGTAATTATTCTGTGTACAAAAAGCGAATTTTCGCATCATTAGCAGTTTTCAGTGCACAGATCCTTCAGAAATCCTTCAATATGCTTCATTTACTCTTCACGAAACAATTTGTTGTGCGTTAGTATTAATTATTATTATCAATATTTAAAACAGTTGAGTACATCAGGGTTTTTTTATGAATAGAAAGATCCAAAGATCAGCATTCATATGAAATAATAAGCTTTTGTAACATTATACACTATATAATTCAAAAGCTTGGAGTCAGTAGAATTTTTTTTTGGGGGGGGGGATTATTATATAGAAATTATTGCTTTTATTTAGCAAGGGTGCTTTAAATTGATCAAAAGTGATGATAAAACACATTTATAATGTTACAAAATATTTCAGATAAATGCTGTTCTCTGAACGTTCTATTCAACATAGACCATGAAAAAATAAAATCTGTTCCAACATAATAAATAAATAATACTAACAATAATACATGTTTCTCAAGCAGCAAATCAGTATATTAGAATGATTTCTGAAGGATAATGTGACACTGAAGACTGGAGGAATGATGCTGAAAATACAGATTTGATCACAGGAATAAATTACATTTAAAATTATAATGTTAATTACGGAAGTTCTAAGCGGCCATGCATTATTTTTTTTTTCCTTCTTGTTTTCTCGTTCTCGTTATATAGTTACAAAACTGCGCCAACAGGTGGCACTATTGACCTGAATATAACTGATGGGGTGTTAGGCTATACTGTATGTCCACTTTACTGTACACGTTTGGCATAGAATATGAACGACCTCGTGATCGCTATAATCTGTACAGTATTGTTCATTAGGCTACTGACAATTAATTCATTCATAAATGTTAAATGCTTGAATCAAAATGACTATTTTGTGTATTAAGTTCTTACTAGATGCATGAGTTTCACCAACGCGCTCTGTGTCATAAAATAATAACTGCTTATTAAAACCAAGGTTGACGTCACTGTATTCTGTTTGCACCTATATCTTTATTTGTGCTTCTTTGAGGTACATTATTGTTAGTTAATAAGCGGGGGTGTTCTGTTTATCTACAGTAGGACAGGCTTCAACGACGTAGGCTATTTGTAATGTGCCTCTTTTCCTTATTATTAATCTTTGTTAATCATTAAATGTATATTGATAAGAAATGTGATTTATATATGTAAAGTGTATAGGGTAATTCTCAGTGGGATGTTACACACACACACACAACCACACACACACACACACACACCAAAAAAAAACACAAAAACACACACAAACACAAACACACACACACACACAACCACACACACGCACTTTCTCACACACACACACACACACATATACACATAGCTACACATGAACGCACTTTTCAAACAGAAGCTTGTAACGCACATGATATCAGTCACAGCATATAATGACTACTAAAAATGACAAATTATATATAATTTTCTTTCAAATAAAATGAAAATTGAAAGTGAGTTGAATCCAAACAGCTCTAAAAGATTTTAGAATAGTTATGCATCCTGAAGGCGCTCCGCCTGTGTTTGCGGTGTTGCTTTGAACATTTAAACATGCTAATTACACAAACAAAAATGTTTAGCGTACTGTCTCTGGAAATATAAACCGTGATTGATCAGCCTTTATTTTTGCATTGTAGACGTTATTACTAGGCGAAGCAAAATTTGCTGAAATATCCACGACCTAGGCTACAGTAAGAGCGCATGGTTTATCTGTCCATCAGATGCGAGTCAAAGTTGAGTTCGTTACTATAACAACAGTAGATCAAACAATCATTGTTAAAGTAGATCAAACAATCATTGTTAAAAAAAATTAAAAAAACGTTGTCCGAGATCACGAGAAAAATTAAGTCGTTATAACGAGAAAACAACTCTCGTTATGTCGATATAACGAGAAAATTAGTCGTTATAACGAGAAAACAACTCTCATATGTCGATATAACGAGAAAATAAGTAGTTATAACGAGAAAACAACTTTCGTTATGTCGAGATAACGAGGAAATTAAGTCGTTATAACGAGAAAACTCTCGTTATGTCGTTATAACGAGAAATTAAGTCGTTATAATGAGAAAACAACTTTAGTTATGTCGAGATAACGAGAAAATTAAGTCGTTAAAACGAGAAAACAACTCTCGTTATGTATATATAATGAGAAAATTATGTTAGTATAACGAGCCAAAAAACGAGAAAATAAGTCGTTATCACGAGGCAACAACTCTCGTTATGTCGATTATAATGAGAAAATTAGTCTTTTTATAATGCCGAAACAAACTCTGTTTATGTCGATATACCGAGGACAATTAAGCGTTTAACGAGGGAAAACCACTCTCGTTTCTGTCGATCTCACGAGAAAATAAGTCGGTATAACGAGGGGGGGCGGGGGGAGAAAACGAGAAAATAAGGCGTTTTATAACGAGGGTGGGGAAAACAACTCTCGTTAGCGTTATAAGAGGGGGGGACAATAAGTCGTTCTAACGAAGGGGGGAAAACAACTCTTCGTTATGTAGATTTATAACGAGAAAATAAGTCGTGATAAACGAGTGGAGGAGGGGAACACAACTCTCGTTATGTCGATATAACGAGGAAATAAGTCGTTATAACGAGAAAACAACTCTCGTTATGTCGATATAACGAGAAAATTAAGTCGTTATTACGAGAAAACAACTCTCGTTATGTCAATAAAACGAGAAAATAAGTCGTTATAACAAGAAAACAACTCATGTCGAGATCATCAGAAAATTAAGTCGTTATAACAAGAAAACAACTCCCGTTATGTCGATATAACGAGAAAATAAGTAGTTATAACGAGAAAACAAGAAGGAAAAAAAAAAATAATGCATGGCCGCTTAGAATTTCCGTAAGTTTTGCTGTATTTTGGATCAAAATAAATGCAGCCGTGGTGAGCAGAAGAGAATTCTTTAAAAACATAAAAAAATCTTACCGACCACAAACTTTTGAATGGTAGTATGAGAAACAAATTTCTAAAGTGCCTAAATGTCAAAATTAGTACAATATATTTGTTGAAAAAGTCTATACTGAACACCAGGGGTGTAGATTACGCGGGGGATGCGGGGGACGTGTCCCCCCCACTTTTACTATCACGTAAATTCGTCCCCCGCACTTTTTCGAGCAAGTGTGTTCGCATAGAGGTTTTCAAGAGCTGGTGTGAATAAATATAGATTTAAATTCAAAGAGACAAGATAGTCTGTGCATGATCTGGTGTTTTATCCGGACCCAGAATAAGGCGAGATGAACATTGCAGAGCACTAAACACTCAGTGCAGTGTATGTTTCATACTCGAAAAGCCGTGAGGCACTCTCCGCGGCAAAGTGTACCAGGAAATCTAATATGGACAAAAACAGTTGTTTTCACAGAAAAAAAGAAACGTTTGGAAACATGAAGACATTAAACATACGATTGTGACAATATATGGTTTATTTGTGTTTTTTAAGTCATCTCCAGGTAATAAATAAAGCATATGAATAATGCAGTGTTAATTGACATAGCATTTATTACAGTATAGAAACTATTCTGCCTTATTATGTGATTATAAAGTGTTTGTAGTATATAAACAAATCATTATTATTGGTTATTGTTCAATTATAAGTCAATTAAAATCTAGAAATTAGAGAACAATTAAAGTTGCCTATACACTACCAGTCAACAGTTTTTGAACAGTAAGATTTTTTATGTTTTTTAAACAGTAAAATTTTGTAATATTTTTACTAGGCTATTTCAAATAACTGTTTTCTATTTGAATATATTTTAAAATGTAATTATTCCTGTGATTTCAAACGATACCATTTTTAGCTCATTACTCCGGTCACACAACCTTCAGAAGTCATTCTAATATTCTGATTTGCTGATCAAAAAACCTTTATTATTATGATGTTGAAAAAAAAGCTGAGGAGATTTTTTCAGGTTTCTTGATGAATAGAAAGTTCAAAATAACAACATTTATTTGAAATATAAATAATTTGTAACATTATAAATGTCTTTTGATCAATTTAAAGCATCCTTGATAAATAAAAGTGTTGATTTCTATCATTTATTTTCCAAAAAAAAAATTTATACTGACTCTAAGCTTTTGAATGGTATAGTGTATAATGTTACAAAAGCTTTTATTTCACAAAAATACTGATCTTTGGATCCTTCTATTCATCAAAGAATCCAGAAAACTATTTAAATATTGATGATATATAATACTAATTAAAAAAGGTTCTTGAGCAGCAAATCAGCTATTAGAATCATTTCTATAGGATCATGTGACACTAAAGACTGGAAAAATGACTGCTGAAAAATCAGCTTTGCATCACAGAAATAAAATATATTCCAAAGTAGGAAAGCAGTTATTGAAATAGTAAAAATATTTCACAACATTATTGTTTTTGCTGTATTTTGGATCAAATAATTGCAGGCTTGGTGAGCAGAAGAGACTAATTTATAAAACATTACAACTCTTTACTGTTTCAAAAAACCTGTGACTGGTTAGGTTATTAGATTACACAATGTTATACTTGTAATATATATATTCATATATATAATTATCTATAATCTATACTATATATAATCTTCTATATATTATATATATATATATAAACATTTCTGGTCCCCTCACTTCGAAATGATGGCTATGCCCTGCTTAAAAGTACACTTTGTTTTCATCATAATCTTAACCTAGATAGTATGTCTCTCTGCGATTTCACTTCCAATCACTGAACATTTAACATCCCTCTGGATTTGATATAAATGCCTTCCTTTCTCCTCTCTATCCCACCTCTCTTGCCACATTTGATTTATTGTCTTCCATATCACACTTTTAACCTCTGCTTTACTTACTTGCATTTCTATGTTTACTTTGTTAATTGCCGTTTTAGGAATTTATCCCATGTAATTTCCCCTGGCCTACATGTCTCGGTAACCATAAAATTGTATCTGTTATCTGATTAGATATTTTGCCGATGAATAGGACTTCAAAAAGTCTATATTGCCAAACTTTTTGAATAGAATGACTTTATTAACTTGCTAAAACTGAGAGAATTGACAAAACCAAAACTTTAGCTGCCCTGTCTTTTCCAACCAAGGACAGCAATTAATATGCCAGCAATTTCCCACGTATAAATCTAACATTTAGGTGTTCTATTTATTCTATAATTCAACTCCTTTACTTGGAGCACCACAATCCATTTCCTGTATTCGTATTCCTGTGCGCTTCACCCTGATGGCAGTTTTAGGACGCGATGCGCGATCCAGTTACAAAAGATATATATATATATATGATTATATATAATATCATAATATATATATATATGTGGTATATACAGTGCCTGGCGGAAATATTCATACAGTCAATTTTTTTTTTCACATTTTGTTATGTTGCTGCCTTATGTTAAACTGCTTTAAATTACTTTTTTTCCACATCAATCTACACTCCATACACCATAATGACAAAGCAAAAACAGTATTGTCACAACTTTGTATATTTATTAAAAATAAAAACTGAAATAAGTACATTGCATAAGTATTCTAACTAAATATTTAGCTGAAGCACCTTAACAGTCTCAAGTCTTTTTTTGTTTGATGTGACAAGCTTTGCTCATTAGCATTTTGCAATTATCTGCCATTCTTCTCCTCGCCTCTTCACCTCTCAAGCTCTGTCAGGTTGGATGGGGGCAGATGCACATTTTCAGGTTTCTCCAGAAATATTTGATTGGGTTCAAGCTCAGGCTGTGGCTGGGCCACTCAAGGACATTCACAGAGTTGTCTATAAGCCACTCATGCTGTGTGCTTAGGGTCATTGTCCTGTTGGGAGGTGAACCTTCTGCCCAGTCTGAGGTTCTGAATGCTCTGGACTGGGATCTCCTATAGTTTGCTGCATGCACTGAGCGTTTCTTCTACTCTAACGTGTCCCTCAGTCCCTGCTGCTGAAAAACAGCCCCACAGCATGAGGCTGCTACCAGCACACTTTACTTTTGGGATGGTACTCTGCAGGTGATGAGCGGAGCTGGTTTCCTTCAAACATGATGCTTAGAATTGAGGTTCATCAGACCAGAAAATCCTGTTTCTCAGAGTCTGAGGGTCCTTTAGGTGCTTTTTTTTGCAAATTCCAAGTGTGTTTTCATGTGTCTACACTGAGGAGAGGATTGAGTCTTGCCACACCGCCATAAAGCCCAGATTGGTGGAGTGTTGCAGTGATGTTTGTCCTTCTGTAGGTTTCTCCTATCTCCACATATGATCATGGAGCTCAACTAGAGTGACCATCAGGTTCTTGGTCACCACACTAACCCTTCTCCTATTGCTCAGTTTGGCCAGGAGGCCAGCTCTAGGAAGAGTCCTGGTTGTTTCAAACTTCTTCCATTAAGGGTACCAGGATACTGCTCTGTGACCCTCGAGACGCACAAAACCACATTTGACACCCTTCCCCCAAGATGTGTGGCTTGACACAAACCTGTTTCTGAGCTCTACAGCAGGATAGGGTATGATAATATGCAATGGCCTCTTTTCGTGTTTTTTTTCATACCTTTGCAAAGATGTTTCAAAAACACTTTTTTGTGCTGACAATTCTGGTTTCTGGCCTGATCGCTTGCTGTGGGGAAAAACTCAATTTAAAGCATTTTAACATAAGGCAGCAACAAAACAAATGTGAAAAAAATGAAGGGGTATGAATACATTCGCAAGGCACTAGTGGCTAGTGAATATATTGCAGAGTGGAAAGGAAATAATCCTCTGCTTCATCTAGTGGGTATATGGGGATATCATGGAATTCATTTCAACAGTAATTGTATTCTACCGGTGGCCCTGCAGGAACATTTCCACTTAGCGTGATAATTTCATGAATTATCTCTATAAGTAAAAAAGTGAAAAGAAAAAAACCACAATGTAGATGAAATTACCTAACTAAAAAGTGAGCAGTATTACATGTGTTTGAAGAAAATGAGGCTACTAAAAAAAACAAAAAAAAAACTACTTTTTCTACTGTCTGGGTTCAGCCATTAGAAGTTAAAGGGGATGTTATACAACACACTTTTCTTTTTTTCACCTTTTTGTAAATTTTTTCACCCCTGATGAGTTTGTATCTTTCCATGCCCAAATTAGTTAAAGGAACACTGCACTATTTTTGAAAATAGGCAAATTTTCCAGCTCCCCTAGAGATAAACAGTTGAGTTTTACCATTTTCGAATCCATTCAGCTGATCTCCGGGTCTGGCGGTAGCATTTTTAGCTGTAGCTTAGCATAGATCATTGAATCTGATTAGATCGTTAGCATCTCGCTCAAAAATGACCAAAGAGTTTAGATATTTCAGATTTTAAACCTTTAAACTTGACTCTTCTGTAGTTACATCGTGTACTAAGACCGACGGAAAATGAAAAGTTGTGATTTTCTAGGCCGATATGGCTAGGAACTATGCTCTCATTCCGGCGTAATAATCAAGGAACTTTGCTGCCGTACCATGGGTGCAGCAGGCGCAATGATATTACACAGCGCCTGAAAATAGTCCCCAGCACGCTCCCTGTACAAGCAGGTGGTCACGTTGGTTATGTTGGTGGAAGTTAGCCTATTTTCAGGCACTGATGATTTAGATTCAATGATCTATGCTAAGCTACAGCTAAAAGTGCTACCGCCAGACCCAGAGATCGGCTGAAAACTCAACTGTTTAACTCTAGGGGAGTTGGAAAATGAGCCTATTTTCAAAAATAGTGGAGTGTTCCTTTAATGGTCTTTTGGTCATTGACTTAAGAAGTTTTCTGTTGGAGTTAGTCTCATGTGCTAGAATACAGGGGGGCACCAACACTGATCTTGCATACCCCACAGCAAATGTGCAGTTGTGCCCCTGGACGGAGTCTCCAGAACGCATGCCGTTAAGGCTCTTTCACACGGAACGCAGCATGCGGTAAACTTGCGTGGCTCACGTTCACCCGGTCCGCCCTTTGAACACAAGAGGCTCTCCAGATGAACGCACAGTTTGCAGAGAAGCATTTCAGTTGCTCACAGTGGACTGACTTAAAGAGATGGTAACACTTTATAATAACTTTCATTAATAAATCATTAACAAACATTATGTATTGCTTAACGGATCATTAGTTCATATATTCACATCTAGAAATGTGAAATAATGTGCTTGTCAATGTTGACTAATACATGTATTAAACATTACCTAATAACTAACATTTCATGTAAATTAAAATGCTTACAAATGTCATTAAACTTCTACAAATGATTTTAACAGATGTTATACAGTGATTAAAAGCTTTTGTTAATGCACAACACCTTTGCTGCTGTTGAGGTGTGATACGGGACAGGTTTGGTGGTATGGGTAGGTTTAAGGTTGGGTAAGTGGTCAACAAGTGTACAGGGGTCAATTTGATTACTATAAGGGAACACACTTCAATCTGTTTATATTGCATTGCTTTGATAAATGAAGTAATTTCTTTAAAAAATAGTTTTTCCCCCTCCTGTTGATGTATTACTCAAGGAATATTCTGTTTAATGATACACAATAGTATACTAATATAAGTGTTGAGGTGATAAAAACATGTTTTGCACCCAAATTACAATGTGTGTGATCTCTTTACCAAGCATTTAGCTAAACTTAACCAACCACTCTTTACACAAACATTGTTAAAGTAGCTAAAAGTCCAGTGCCAATAAAGATACTAAAAAAAATAGTAAATGTTTATAAACATTTACAAATGATTGGGGCACTTTTTGCCATCAAAATGACTGCTCATAAAGGTACTAATGATTAGTAAATGTTTATAAACATTTATAATTGATGAATAGTTTCCACTTTAGATTGGGTACTGCAAAAACATTAACAAATTATTAATAAATGGTTTAAGATGTGCAAATAGTAAAAGTCAACACAACAAACAAAGACCAAATATATGACCTTTACAGACTGTGATTAGGAGCTAATGAATATATTAACATGAATAACAAGTGCCTATAAGCTATAGTTTCACAACAATTGTAAATGTAAAAAAGAGCATTAGCTAATATGTGAACTGAAGTTTAATGACATTTGTATAAGCCTTCAAAAGTAGAGGAGAGTGGGGACGATCACAACATGGCTTATTTCTTCAATCAGGAATGAGCTACAGAGCTGATATTCATACTGCACATGCTCAATCAGCCCCTTGACCTTCCTAGATGAAATCAGGCACATGTGACCATTCCTTCTACAAATAATAATTTTCATGGTAAAAAAAAAATAAAAATTTAATCATCAGATTTTTTTTCGTCATACTGTCAAACATATGATTTATATCTGTGTTTTCTTAGTTTCTAATAGGCATAATTAGCATGTGTCAAAGATATTGTGTCACGTAACTATACCAGTTTGTCACGGCTGTCAGTGTGGGGACAGTTGCAACACGTTGTTGCAATGCTGTCCCTTACCACGCCATTGATGTAAAAGCTTGCCATAACATTGCATCATTGTAATTTTATGGATTAATAAAGAACTCCTTTAAATAGTTAGGCCTATATACCAGACATATTTGGATGAAAACCCTTTTCACAGACTGTCGACACCTTTGCGCAATAATGAACTTTGTCTGTTAGTCAACATGTTCTGTTACACATGCAGCATTTGGAAACTTTTCATGCAGTCATACTAAAACAATGTGATTAGAAGGAGAAACATGAATGGAGTGAATGTTTTACACCCGAACATATAAAATCTTCAGCACTGCTTGATCTGATCTGACCAAAAGAGAAATGGGCATATGGTAATTGCTGTGAATTTAGGCTAATTAGAATTGTCAAGAGGTTTTATCATCCATTAGAGATAGCTGGATTCACTATACATACAATAAGCATGGCAATGAATGCACAACAGTCTAGTGGCTGAAGAGGTGACCAGAGTGGTTGAAGTTTATGCTGGTGAAATGATGTTCGTGTTCATTACCTTAAAAGGCTATAGTGCAGATAATGACTAGAAAACCTAAAATAACAATTAATGGACAAATGAAAGGACTCGACTAATGCACTCAGACACACTTTCAGTTAGATTGCATATTATTTTCCTCTAATTGAAGTGTTTCCCTAAAATCTAACAACGTGGTCTGATAAAATAACATCTCTACTTGATGTCATAAGTGATAAATTATAGATTCTTTCAAACGGCTTGGAAATAGACCCCCTGCAGACAGATACAAACGTTGTGGGGGAAAATTAAACGCTGCTGAGGGACTATTTTCCAACATTTCACCCATCTAACGACTCGCGTAATGGCGAGGCGGAGGAATATCCGATGCCATCACGCAATTACCTCAGATTATATGTAAGCGTTTGGGTTTGCTGTCTGAGGGCCATAAAAGAGAATTCCATTTCAAATGTGTTTTTCACTCGATGGAAAGAGTTTCTCTTTCAGACGAAACAGACCCCCTTTTTTAAAGGTAATAATTTACCTGTCAGAATCGCAGCGGAAGCACAGCAAGACGTCACTTTACTGAGGCACTAATGGAATATCCATTCTGTTTATGTTTCGGAGAATCCCTGAAAATGCTTGAATGATTGTTAAATGTAACTCATTGAGCGTCTTTATATCTTTCCAATTCTCGCAACACATTATGAGGAGCGCGGCTAAATCTTAAAGATTCATTTTTCAGACTGAAATAATAGTTACAAATATGTCTGTTTACTTGAGGCGGTTTGGAAATGAATCATGTACTTTACCTCATTGTATAGTATTAAAAACTGAGAAAAGAGCGTTTGCATGTATGACTTGCTGTAACTCTTTTGTACAAAAACAAATATTTAATTCTAAACGAAAGTGGTTTGAAAATGGTTTATTTTCAGATAAAGCCAAGAATGTCAAGACAATCTGTTGGATTTATCATAATTTATATATCATTCACAGTCATAAAGGCTCAGTTTAAATCCTTAACGCTCATTTTCAGCCGACTTTGTAGTATTGTCCACTTTTTCCTCCCAGCATCTCCTCCACCTTCTCCAGCAACTTCACCACATCAGATTCCCGGTGTCCATTGCCAAGCACATGGCATCTATCCCCACACTTTCGAACCAGCCGCTCCAGGTCGCTGTTTCTCTTAATATGCTGCTGGACGCTCTCTCCTAATGTTTCCCCCCAGGTGAGTAGAACAATAGTGTGCCTCCACGATGCTTCTCCTAGCGCAGACATGGTACGTTCCACCTCACACCTGTACGGACCAGTGAAGGATACGTAAGCAGGAATTACCAGGATGAAGGCGTGTGGTCCAGGTTGGCACAGAGAGACACTTTGAGAGAGATGTTTTTGAAATATGTCTTTACTGTCAGATGCCGATCTCCATTTCAGGCCCTGAGGCTCTACGAGAGTGAGCTGCCTGCCGGATATCTCTCCCCTCCAAGGGTTGCTTCTTTCTGCATCAGGCCCCACGATGGTGCATCTCGCTGGGTGACGGGATGACCAGGAGTCTCCTAAAAGCATCAGCCTCAGCTCAGACACAGGCCAGGGTGTATGTAGGGCAGGTTGGAAACTGGTGCTTGAAGATTCAAAGAAGTCTTCCTCACTTTCGCCATCAGAATTGTCACTCTCACCATCTTTCCCTTTTTGCTTGGACTCCAGTGTTCGTTTAACCCTTTGATTCTTTACCAATCGGTTATTTGCACAGTTAATAGTAGCCAACTCCAGTTGCTCTTCACTTCTGGTGTCTTTTGCATCATAAACGCCACCATCCACTCCTACTTCTTGATGCATTCGATGGATGTCTTCAGCTTCAATTCGTTTCCCATTAAATTCAGCGCTGTTTGTCAATCGCTGATACCCTGAGAAAGACTCTTTGCGTATGCATTTGAGCTCTGTGTTATAAAAATACTTCTTCCATTTCTCAAGTTCTTCTCGCTTCTTCTTCACCTTGTCTTGTTCATTATTTAGCGCCAGAATTTTGCTGTCCAATTGGTTTTGACATTCCTCAAGCTTTTTCTCTCTTTCATCTAGTGTTGTTTTCTGGAGCTCTAGCATTTGTGTTTTGTTCTCAACATCGCTCGCTTTCTTTTTCAGATCTAATTCTTGGTTCTGCAAAAGTTTGTGTTTATCCGCCATGTCTTTATCTCTCATAGCGAGCTCTGATTCCTGTTGGCGCAGGTCTGTTTCTCTGGTATCTAAAGAGCATTCTCTGTCTTTCAAAACATCCTGCTGTTTCTTGAGACTGTGCAACATGTCTTCATGCTGTTGTTCCCTATTTTGCATGGCTTGCTGTCTTTTCTCCAAATAGATTTCTTCACTCTTCAGCTTCTGCTCTCTTTGAGAAAGTGCTTCTTCGCCTTTTATCAGCTCTTGCTCCCTTTTTCCTAACGCTTCTCTAATGCTCTCGAGCTCCATGTCGCGTTTGTGAAATGAAGCTGTCTGGTTTTGCTGCTTATTTTCCAGATCTCGATGTTGCTCCATTAGTCTTTGACCTTTGAGTTCAAGGTTCTGTTCCCTCTGCTCAAGTGCTTGCTCCTTTATCTGCAGTCCATTTAATTTTTGTAGAAGATCATATTCCTTATTACTCAACTCGGCTTGCCATTTCTCCACATTGTGTTTGTTATTTTCAAATTCCTCTGATATCTTTGAAAGCTCTTGGGTTTTCACTTCCCACATCTGCTCTCGTTTATTAAGTTCATTTTCTCTCATTTCCAAATTTGCTCTGAGCAACTCCAAAGATTTTTCTTCTTCCTTAAGCCTGCGTTGTTCTTTAACAAAATGTGCCTCAGTTTTCAGCAGCACTTGTTCTCTCGTCTCCAGCTGCTGTCTAAGATTTTCCATATTCTTCTCCTGCTTTTCAGTCAGAGCTTTCATTTCCATTTCCTTGAACTCCAGTATCTTCTCCATTGCTTGTAGCTCATCCTTTTTACATTTTATCTGCTGCTCCTGCACTTTTACATTTTCCTCTCTATCCATAAGCTCTTCCGCTCTTTTCTCAATCTCCTCTCTCATTCGCACCAGATCTACAGCCAGACGTTTGTTATTCTGACTCTCGTTTTCCAGATTCTTCTCCTCTTCTCTAATCCTGTACATTTGCACATCCAAATCCTGTTCTCGCCTATTCATTTCATCAACTCTATTTACCAAATCTTGTTTGTTTTGTGCTAATTTCTCTTCCTTCTTTTCTACCTCCCTCTCTCTCCTGTAAAGCTCTTGTTCTTTCTCTATCTCTTTCATCTCATGCTCTTCATGCCTTTCTCTTAATCTTTTCTCATAATATGCCTTCATGTCTTGCATATCGCTCTCTTTCTCTTTCTCCTTCTCCTCCTGCAGCCGTTTTAACTCATCTATCTCTTGTTCTAACCCTTTGATTTCTTTCATCTGTTTCTCATAGTGATTTAACTCAGTCTGAAGATCTTTCTCATAGCCCTCACATTTACACTTCAGCTCTTCTAATTCTTTTTCCAGTTCTGCATTTACATTTTGTAGGATGTTGTTTTGTTCTCGCTCTTCCCTCATCTGTTGTCTCAGCTCATCCAAGTGTCTTTCTGTTTCCTCATGCTGTTTCTTTATGTTTTCCATCTCCTCTTTAATCATTGCATTCTTTCTTTTGTAGGCCTCTATGTTTGCATCAAACTCTTCTTCTAGATGTTTTAGTTGAGCAGCAGCTTCTTCGGTATTTGCTTGAATGCTGTTTTCCAGCTTTTCTATTTCTCTTCCATGTTTTTTGTTGATGTTTTGCAGCAGTCTGTCCATTTCATTGTCTTTCTCCATGTCTTTTTGGTTTAATTTGGTTATTTCAGCATCTTTTGTCAGTAGTTCTTCCTCTAAATGTTTTTGTTTAGCTGCACTTTCCTCGACATGTGTCTTAATACTCTCTCTTAACTTTTCAACTTCTTTCTGTTTTTTGCTAACGTTTTCTCGCATTGTGTTCATTTCTCTGTCTTTTTCCATGTCTCTCGCTCTTAACTGGATTATTTTGTTGTCTTTTATTTTGAATTCTTCCTCTAAATGCTTCAATTGAGCAGCACTTTCTTTAATATTCGACTGCATGCTGTCTTTTAATTTTTCAGCATCCTGCTGTTGGCTAATAATATTTTTCTTAAGTGTGTGAATTTCTGTGTTTTTCTCCAGGTCTCTTTGTCCTAATTTGGTTATTTTCTCTTCTTTTATTTCCAGCTCTTCCTCTAAATGCTTGCGTTTAGCTGCACTTTTTTCAATATGTGCTTCAATATCATCTCTTAACTTTTCAATGTCTTTCTGTTTTTCGTTAATGTTTTGCCTAAGCATGTCAATCTCTCGTTCTTTCTCCTGGTCTCTTTGTCTCAATTTTTCGTTTTCGTCTTCTTTTACCTTCAGTTCTTCCCGTAAAAGTTTTAGTTGTACTGCATTTTCTTCAATTCTGTCTTCTAAGTTTTCAATATCAGTTTGTTTTTCACTAATGTTTTGCTTTAGTTTGTGAGTGTCTTTGTCTTTCTCCAGGTCTCTTTGTTTTAATTTGTCTATTACAATTTCTTTTGCTTTCAACTCCTCCCTCAAAACTTGAAGTTCAGCTGCGTGTTTTTCCGTATTTGCCTGCACAGTGTCTTTTAACTTATCTATATCCCTCTGTTTTTCGCTAATGTTTTGCTTCAGTGTCTCAATTTCTTGCACTTTTTTCTGGTCTCTTTGTCTTAATTGAACTATTTCATTATCTTTTTGCTGAAGTTTCTCTTGCGTTTCAGCATTTCGATGTAGCTCCTTTTCTTTCTCTCTCATGGTTCGCTCTATTTCCTCATCTTTCCCTACGAGTTTATCAATGAGTGTGTTGTATTTCTCCACAGTTTCTGCATGCATTTCTCTCTCGGCTTCTGTTGTTTTCACTTGCTTTTGATTGGACATCCGTAGCTGCTCCATCTCTTTGGTCATCATCTCTATCACCTCTCTCAGCTTGTCCATCTCTTTCTCTCTCTTCTCAGCTTGTTCACTGAATCTCTCGCTTTGTTCTCTTTCTCTGCCCTCAGCGTTCAGTTTCACCCCCTCGATTTCTCTTAAAATTTTTTCAGTTTCATTGTCCTTTACTTTCAGTTTATTCTCCATCTCTTGCTTTTGCCAAACAGCCTCTTCTTCATACCTGCATTGTGATGCATCCATCTCTTTTTGAGTTTCCTCAACCTTTCCTCTCATCCTATCATTATCTTTCTCAGCGTCCAACAGTTTGCTTTGAAGTTCATTTATCTCATCCAGGTGTGCGTGCTGAATCTCAGCCTCACTCTCTTTCCATTCTTGCTCTTTCACGGCACCCATGCGCTCCATTTCCAGCAGTTTCATCTGAAGTTCTTCCACTTTCTCTTTAAGTTCTTCCCCCTCTCGCTCTCTCTCCTCTAATCTCATCAGCAGTTGCTCTTTCTCTTTCAGTGCCTGATGGAGAGTCACCATGACTTTGCTGATTTCAGCGCTCAGCTCTTGTATCTCTCGCTCCTTGTCTTCCGTCAACCACGCCATCCTCTCCTCCAGCTCACCCATCACGCTTCTCCTGTCATCTTCGCCTCGGTACAGCACCTCTTCCCTCTCAGTCTTCCCGGGAGATTGTACTTTGTCTTTTTTGCGTCTTTCGAAAAACCACCGAATGCTCCTGACCTCTCGTTCCTTCATCTTCTTCAGTTCTTCCTCCTGCCGTTGAAGCTTCTCGCTAAACTCCTTGACCTTCAGCTGGAGTTTCTCATTCTTTTGTCTTCCTAAGTCTTGAATCTCATGCACTAGTGGCGAGAAGGCCTCGCAACGATTTCTCGCCACCATCTTCTCGATCTTCTCCAGAAGTTCCGTTATCTGTGTTTTGGAATTCCAAGATTCCAAACAAGAGTTGCTGCTGATGACGTGGAACCTGTTTGAACATCGTTCCACCAACCAACGAAGATCCTTTCCTCCTCCTTGGATGTGCTGCTCGATGGTGACTCCCTCTCGTAGCTGGTCGCCCCTCGTGAATAAAAGAAGCGTATGTCTCCAAATTGCCTCTCCCAAAAGCTCCAAGTGCTCCCGCACTGACTGTGCTTGGACAAGCGCGTCCACTCTCAACGCCAGTAGAAATGCATGAGGTCCAGGAGGACACAGTGTCACGCTCAGTCCGATCTCTCGCTTCACTCTCTCTGGAGTTAATCCCTCCGGTCCACCCTCCCATCCGGGCACATCCACCACCATCACCAGTCGGTTAGAAACCTCCGTCTGCTGTCTCGAGCACTCCTCTGTGGCTGCTCTGCTTTGAAAGTATCCCGGTCCTCCAAGGATGGCGTTCCCAGCGGAGCTTTTCCCCGTCTCCCTCTCTCCCAGCAGAACCAGTCTCAGCTCCGGGAGACGCCGTGAGCCTCTGGAGAAGAGATTCCTCTCATCCAGGTCTTCAGTTTGTGGATTATCATCTAGCAGAGACAGGAGAAACAATACACAAAAAAAAAGAAAATAAATAAATGAAGCTTTTAGTTGTAAATAATGACTTTTATTGAAATATTATTAAGCTACAATATTATTATTATTTTTATTATTAAGTGTGTTTGTCAAACAAAGGTAACTACATCACTTTGAAAATGTATTATGTAGGCCTCTATTAAGATCTTACAAAATTGTAGTGTTTGCATGCATTGAGATCACACATAGAATTTACATAATTGCATTTCTAGTGGACTGTACTGTTTTTAATGTAAATAGACAAAAATATAATTCAGAGATGTGTTTAACTGATGTACAGTATTTTAAAAAGTATCACCTGCATTCTAGAACATATTTTACAATTTTTGTCTTGCATTAACATTAAATATCTTATATTGTGTTTTGTTAATTGACTTTTGTTATTTATTCCGTTTTCACCTTGAAAATAGCCTTGCTGCTGAAATGACATTATAAATTAATTCATTCCATAATTGGCGTTTACATAATCATTCACTTTAAGGGCCCTATCAGACACCCGGCGCAATGCGGCGCCAGGCACGACGCAAGTGTTTTTTGCTAGTTTCAGTCATAGACTGTATAAAACATGGATGTAGTGTCCGTGACGTCACCCGTAGTTTTCTGAAGAGCGTTTTTGAAGCTCAAAGTGGGCAGAGCCGGCCATCACCATCTTGGCAGCGCGTCACTCCCGGATAATTGAAAATGGGCAAAAAGGCGGGAGCTGGTTGCTGAAACCACGCCCACCTAGCTCGACGGCAGTGTTAGCAGCGGCAATCCACCTGTCACTCAAGTGGCCACGCCCTTAATTATGCAGAACTTTAAGGCTTAATATAATTTAAATGGATGACTTATAAAAAAAAGTCTCACCCCCTCACAGTTGTCATGAAGGGCAAATTAGCTATATAGACCAAAATCATTTTTTGAACCAGGCTGTAAATATGTTTTTTTTTCTGCTTTAAAGTTGGGCATTTTAACATGGGTGTCTATGGGATTGACTCCCTTTTGCAGCAAGCCTCTAGCGGCCAGTCGATGAATTACAGTTTGTCACTTTTTTGTTGGCTTCACTAGAGAGAGCGGGAGGTTGCCGCTTGGTTTCAGGCCGATGCAGTTGTCATTTTCACGTCCTGCGCCACGTTGTTTACATAGCAAATGCATTTGTGCGCCCATGGGCGTGCTGGTCTTGAAACGAGGTGTGTTCAGGCGCATTGCTATTTTGAGGCAACTGAAAGTAGACTAACCAACAAAAACCTGGTCTAAAGTCTGGCGCAATATTTTTTCTTTGTTATTTAGAGTGCACTAGTAATATGCGCCTATAGGTGGGTGCACAACACGCATACTCTCTGCTTATTACACACACAGGGACGCACAGCAGCACACAAACATTTTTAAAAATGAAAAATTACATTCCGCCACGTAAATAGCGAACCCGCCATGGCGCGAGCGCAATTGGCTTTTAAAGGGGATGGGAGATGATACTCTTTTTGGTTTATTGCACGTTACGCCCAAAAAAAAACATCCATTACTCATTAAGAGAATAGGGACTACCCTTTTAGACCATGCGCCGGGCTCGCCGACCATTTTTCCCGTCCTTAAACTAGCAAAAGTGGATTCGGACACACCCTAAGTGCAATTGCACTGTGCACTTTAGACCATGCGTTTAGATCGTTAAAATAGGGCCCTGAATGTATTTTTGTTATTTTTTTGAGGAATTTTTTTTTTTTTTTTTTTTTAAAGTAAACATCTCCAAAAAAATAAAAAATACCAGGAGTACTATACATATTTTTTTGTGAGATAATTATTATTATTTTTTTTTTACTTTTTTTTTTTAAATTATTTATTTTTTTTTTTTTTTTTTTTTTTTTTTTTTTTTTTTTTTTTTTTTTTTGTGTGTGTGTGTGTGTGTTTTACAGAAAGAAATAGGCGAATGTACATACAAACTCGGAGCAACATGAAGTGAGTAAACCATGACAAATTATTTATTTCTGTGTGATGATTTTGTGGAGAAAAGATATGTCCTGTACACTGCTGCAGTTTGCAAAATTCTTTATTTATTGAAACAAGTTTTTGATCTTATAACCTTCAATCTTTGCTGTTGAAAATGCTGTCATTTCAATAAATATAAGGGTTTCTGAAAGATACAGCATTGTACAGAACTTCCAACGTGGTTCTCATGATTATGAATGTTAAAATTGTGTTTACAAGGGCTGGAAAAGGCATGAAAATTAATAGAAGTAATGGACATTTCTGGAGTGAATGTAAATTTTTGTAGTTACGCTCTGCTCTAAAATATTTCATCAGCCAGTGTTTGGTAAAATGTTTGAGTGAATCATTCTTTTGTGAGTGAATCATTCTTAGAACCAAATCAAAGAAACTGTTTGATTTTTGACAAACCATTTTAGAAATTGAATCTGAATAGATAATTTGGCAATTGGAATTAATCAAAAAAATCTTCTAAGTCTAAAAAGATAATGGAAAATCCAGTGTTGTCAGACAGTTGGAACCTATTGTTCAATTGTTCATCTCTAGAGAAACATTTATGCAAGTATCTCAAACTCACAGTTAGAAAATAGCTCTGACTTCCACTCAATACAATAATATACAATCTGTCTCTGTTGAAATGAAAGAACTACAAAAAAAGTGATTTTGTCTTATTTTACTTCAATCAAGATACATGACATTGTTTTCTGAAAAAGTTATCAAAAATGAACTGAGTTTATGCTTAAAACAAGAAAACAACTGCCAGTGGGTTTAAACAATACACTTGTTTTGCCTTTGAGTTAATTTTTCATACCGCATTAGCAGTTATGTTTTCTTGTTTTAAGCACAAATTCAGTGCATTTTGGTAAATTTTAGGCTTAATTCTCTGTCATTTTGACCTGAAACAGTATTTTAATGTTAACAATTGTGTTCATCTGAATAAGGATAGTAGAAAAGTAGAAATACTAAGGAAGAACATCACTTTTAATAGTCTACTCACTCATCAGCACGCCTCTGATGATTCCTCTGTGTGTCTGCGCCTCCATCAGCCTCTGTTTTTTCCTCCTTTCTCTTGCCCTCCGTTTGCTCTCCACCTCCAGCTCCAGAAGCAGCAGATCTGTCTCATAATATCTCCCCCCTCTCTCTTCCATCAGTTTATGCATCTTCCTCATCAGTTCCTTCACCTGTGATCCATCGTCAACGCGCCGCTTGTTCTCCAAAACGTGGAACCTGTTTCCGCATCGTTCCAGGAGCATCTGGAAGGCCTTGCCGCCGTTTCGAATCCTCTGTTCGATGGGAACGGAGCCCAGTTCATCCCCTCGGGTGAACAGCACCAGCGTGTGATCCCACACCGCTTTGCCCAGCAGTTCCAGATGCTCCTCGATCTGCCGATGGTAGTCGGCTGTCACTGATGTACAGGATCTCACCACTAGAAGGACGGCGTGGGGACCTGGTGGACACAAGGTCATGCTTCGCTTCGTTTCTCTCCTCACCCAACCGGGAGTCCCGTTCACAGAATAGTACCATTCCCAGCCTGGGGTGTCCACAACTGTAACGCGCCTTCCTGCCACGTCGCCTCGCCTCTTCACGCACTCTTCGGTCGGTTTGCCTGTCTCAAACCCTCCCGCCAGGCCTAGGATGGTGTTTCCCACTGAGCTTTTCCCAGCTCCTTTGCGAAACCAAGCGAAGTTCAGGAAGAGAAGACGGCTGGTGACTCAGACTTCCTCCTTTGGCTTCAACTGCCTGTGGCCTCTTGTCTGTGAGAGAAAGGTAATGTTTGGTGTCATGTCACTGTCTTTTAATTGTGAGACAAAGCCTGAATTACCCCAAAAGGTATGTACAGACCTAAGCCATACTTAAAAAATATCTGAGTTTTATTGCATTAACAAAATTTCACAGCAAATGTCAAACAAACACACATTTAAAGAAAAACATTTGACAAAAAGCTGTTTGTTGCTGTGACAAGATATAGTGTTGAAAATGAGGAAAGTAAGTATTGTGACACACTTTGTTGGTTTAGTGAAGAATAAAGATCCCGCAGCATTTTAGATATTCAGATTTGCTTGCTTTTGATATTTGATATGACCACTTGCTTTGATATTTTGTCTAATGCAATGACATTCATGTTTCCTCATTTGTGTGCATGTCCATATATGTCTACATCTATTTCAATCATGATCATACTTATCTCACCCAAGAATGAGGGATCCTCGCTCTGCGTTTCCATCTTTGTCCGTCTGTCTTCGTTCTCCTTGGTTCTTCCTCTTAAGCTATATTTTTGACATCAACATCGTTTCATACCTCAATAACTTTTAGACATAAGCGATTGACTTCATGCCATGCATGGAACAACAGTAGAGCGGAACAGAGCGCTGACCGTGAAAGCTTGATCACGTGACCTGTGGTTTTCTGTAACTCGCATAGGAAGCACCGTCTACTGCTCGCATGGGTATATGGCGGAAATCAAAGAGGAACCTTGTGGTCAGTGTTGCTCATGCCATATGTGCTTTAACTTACTCGATATCATGATGCTTTGTTTTGAATCAGTATTTGGTGCTCAGGAAGGTTCAATTGTGTCGAATGCATCAGGGGAGTGTCTTGATCAGATAAAAACACACACACACACACAAAATATACATATGACCTGCTAGTCCCACCAAAAATTTTAATGAAAAGCCCATTTATAAGCTGGAGACTGTGTCCAACCTGTGTTATGCAACTAGATTTAACTTGCTTGTTAATCTGCTTTGACAAGCTTTCATATTGTACCAAGGCATTACATCTTCTGCGTTCAAGTTCATGATGAAAGAAAGTTGCCTGTTCTCCAGAGCTGCTGCTCAATCTAAAGTTGAGCTCATGCCTGTGACTCATACTCTCCCAAAGCGTCCAAAGGGGTCCGGGCATCATGTTTCCCCTAAGAAACTTTGGCAAAACAAGATATTTCCATATAGAATGTCTGAAGCAATGACACAAAGTGCCCAGAAGATCCATAATGCAGTGCAATAAATATTCCATTTTGATGATCAAAGATAAGTTTTAAAGGGGTCATATGATGCGATTTCAAGTTTTCCTTTCTCTTTGGAGTGTTACAAGCTCTTGGTGCATAAAGAAGATCTGTAAAGTTGCAAAGACTAAAGTCTCAAATCCAAAGAGATATTCTTTATAAAAGTTAAGAGTCAACCACGCCTACCTAAAACGGCTCGTTCTAACACGCCCCCACATATCTACCTCACTATGTGGAAATATTAGCATAATGCCGCCCAAATGTGCACGCAAATAAAGGCGGCGTGGTTTCAGGAACCGCAGTAGTGTTGATGCAGCCGTGTCAGGGAGACGCTGTGTGTTTCAGTGCGAAAGCAAAAGCACTTTATTTGGCCTTACGAAAGTAGAAGCAATTAGGAATCATTGGTTAAGATTTATTTACAACAGAACAGCATGACCTAGATGTTCGAATTTGTGCAACGTATTTTATGGGTGACAGTTTTTTTTAACCTAGAAGAGTACAAGGCTGGCTGTGCACAAAGGCTATTTCTAAAAAAAAAAAAAGGGTCAATTCCGACTTTGCTATGACAATCTGGCGCTTCTGAATCAGCGACTGTAAGTATGTTTTGTTATTAGTTGAAGATTTTGCTATTGACTGTTCAAGGCGGAGTTTTGCGGCAGCGCAGAGTAACGCGTCATGTGTTGTGTGTGAGTGTGTGTTTGGTCTGTAACAGATCATCACATGAGAGTGAACTGCCTGTCAGAAATCATAGCACGTCAGCTGTCTTAACCGCTGCTTGTGTACTGCATCATCACTGTGTCTGTCGTGCGACTCTGTTGCCCTTTCGGGCTTTAACTGATGGTAAAACTAACAACATTATTAACTGTCTTGATATTTACTTTGAAAGCCGTTACATTTCCGAAGCGTGCGTGCGTGCGTTCCTTGTGGTGTTCGGCCAATCACAATGCACTGGGTCAGCTGGCCAATCAGCAACTGCGCTTCATTTGTTTTGGAAGGAGGGACTTTGTAGAAAACGAAGTTTTTGAAAGAGGCGGGGCATAGAGGACTTACAATAATGTACAGTATTTGAAAAATAATGTGTTTTTTGAACATTAAAGCATGTCAACATATTCTGTTACACCAAATACACGAAATAATGATCTTTAAAAATAGCATCATATGACCCCTTTAAGATAAATTAATATCTTATGCAATATCTTTTGCTTCTCATGTCAATCAATTTTGTGGTAGGATGTTTAATGGAATCCAAACATACTGAAGAAAGGATAATAATAAAGGAAATAGTGGAACATTTTCAGTGTAATAAACGCTATCTGTACTTTTTCTGCCTTACAAATACAATATGCAGAAACTTCGTCAGCACTGGAACTGAGGGGGAAAAAGTTGAGTGAATGATGACTTGAGTGAGTGAATTTGATTGATTTGATATCAGTTTTCATGGAGCCACACCCCACAGGACAGAGCCGATTTAAGTCATAATTCAGTTTTGAAAGTTACTGTGTTTTGCTGTTTGCAAGATTCTTAAAAACAAAGAAACCTTGATGTTTGCATCCCAAATTGCACATTTTGAATCAGTGCTTTTATGCATATCATGCTTTTAAGAGCCCTATGAAGCGTAAACAATCCATTTATCAGTGAAGCGTTATTATGGATTATGGATTTGGCCAGAAGCAACAGTTTAAACACCCATTCACGCCTATGACCATTGGTGGGCAAGTGCTGAAATGCTGAATTTCTCCAAATCTGTTCCCATGAAGAAACAAACTCATCTACATCTTGGATGGCCTGAGAGTGAGTACATTTTCAGCAAATTTTCATTTTTTGGTATACTATTCCTTTAAATCTGCTCTGCCCAGGCAGAAGAGAAGGACATGATAGATTCCACACTTGTGTCTTTATTCAGTCACATTTCTGTTCACTACAAGCCACACTAATGCGGTAGCTTGCACTTCTACTCTAATCTCACACATACACACCCTCTGCTTTAACAGTGCTAATCTGCATAGACATGCCCACCATGATGTGTGACGCTGCTCTTACACACAGGGTTATTCCAGCCCTATATATAAATGAAGGCAGAAGCCATACTGATGTTCTCCCAGACTCCAGGTTCCAGTTTCTGCAGACCAGTGCCACCTTTCTATCTAAAAATGAACCAGGTTAGTGCACTTTAACCTGTTTAATAGTGAAGTGTTCAAATTGTCAACTACTGTTCAAAAGTTTGATTGCTCACCAAGGCAGCATTTATTTGATTAGAAATACAGTAAAAGCAGTAATATTGTGAAATATTATTTACATTTAAAATAACTGCTTTCTATTTGAATATATTTTAAAATGTAATTTATTCCTGTGATCAAAGCTGAATTTTCAGCTTCATTACTCCAGTCTTCAGAGGCACATGATCCTTTAGAAATTATTCTGATATGCTGATTTGCTGCTCAGAAACATTTCTGATTATTATCAATAGTGAAAACAGTTGAGCTACTTCAGATTTTTGTGGAAACTGTGATGCATTTTTACAAGTTTCTTTAATGAATAGAAAGTTCAAAAGAACAGCATTTATTTGAAATGGATATCTTTTGTAACATTATACATTCCTTTACTGTCACTTTTGATAAATTTAATGTATCGTTCTTAAATAAAAGTATTGATTTAAAAGAACTGTTAAAAAAAAGTATTGAAAGATATTGAAAATGTTTTTAACAACTTTAACATTTAAAACTGTAATGAATATTTGCGATTCAATCATGACAACTCTCTGAAGATTTTAGCATGGTGATGGATATGACAATGTTAATGTATTTGGTCTTGGCGGAACAGATCTGCTACACTGCTGCTGCTGAACTCCTGCTGCTGTTGGTTATTGCTGTAGTTGTAGATTATTACTGCTGCTGCAAGCAAGTACAGGAACTTGCTACTGCCAATGCATATGGCGATACGGTGCCATGAGTATTTAAGACATACTGCTGCTGCACAAACAGCATATAAAATAACCCCATAGGAGATCTATACAGGTGGAGCGTTTCAGAGAAAGCACGCTGCAGGAATCTCAAGTGAATGCTAGCCAGCCATATAAACGCAAGGCACTAAGCGCATTGCCTGCATATGCAGCATGAACCAATCAGCTTGTGCCAAGACGTTTAACTCTCTGAACATCAGCAGTTACGTTAACACCCCGTCAGAATGCGCCATCTAGAGTTTCATGACTGAACTATATATTTATCCAATTTCCTTCAACTAACATGTTTTGAAGAGCATAGTTATACGTATGTGCATGCATATAATATATGCTCTTCACAAAAACTGTTTGGGGGAATTGGATAATTGTAAAGGACAGGTTATTGTTTTTAAAGATAATAGTGTTTGAATATTGACGTTTTTTAAGCGCAGGAGCCAAAGTCAGCTCCAATCAACAGGAGGGGAAAGTGGAGCCCTTCATGTTACTGCCTCGAGGACCACCATCGCTTAAGGGTGAGACTGAGAAAATGTGTACATTTTATTTTTAATTTCATGTTGAAGATGATTTCTTACACTATTACCCGCCATTACTAAATATTTACAGCCTGCCAAAATACCAATAGAAACTTGTTTTTACTAACCCTAAAGTTCCAAATTTTTTCAATCTTGTCATAGTAAATATTTATTTAGAATGAATTCTTGTAGTATCTTTCATATTTGGTGTGCCTTTGTGTGATTTATGATATTATGTAATTAAAAAAATATATTCAAAATGTTTTGAGGTTGAATATTTTGGAGTTGAATGCCTTAGAAAATGTTATTGTTGTACACCATATTATTTATAGCCTTTTTTCTGTGTAAAACTGATCTCAATTTGTCCCAAAGAACTTTTGAGTTATACAAGTGTATATTTAAGTATAAACTTAAAATAAATAAATAACTAAAATAAAATATTTTAATAGAAGCTTAATAAAAAAAATACAAAAATACAAATTTAATTAAACAAATTAAAAAAGTCACTCCCTTAAATATGAGAATGAATGTCATAATAATCACATCATTATCGGTGTTATTAAAACTAATGCTAATGCTTTGTTAATTGAAGTAAAGCTGAAATAAAATACATTATAAACTTATGTGAAAGTCGCTAACATGTCATGGTTAAAGTCCCAACATCACACAAATTCTGCATTTCCTCTGAATCAATTAATAAATAAACCATTAAAGCATTAAAATGAACTACATTTATACACTGGAATCATGATATTCTAATTTCAATTAGAGCACATTTTTGGTATATAGACCATTAAAATGTAATGCAATAGGACATATAAACTGTCTGATATACTCAAACATTTAAGTCAAGTCACCTTTATTTATATAGCGCTTTTAACAATACAGATTGTGTCAAAGCCAATCCCGGCCAACAGCATTAATTAGGAAAATAGTGGTCAAAATGCCAAAATGGACACTAGTAACACTAATTTTTCAGTTAAAGGCAGTTCATCACTGAATTCAGTGATGTCATCATCCAGCTCAGTTCAGTTTAAAATTAAAATGTTTTCTTTTTCATGTTGATTTATTTATTTATTGCATTCAGCTTCCTATTAATTTTATCAGTAGTAATTCATACAGACACACACACAGTACCGTTTCCTGCAAATGACCCATATGTTTGGGGTTTGCAACAGTCAAAGGAGAGGTTTTGTTTACTAACTTTTGTTTGCTAACTTGGTCTTATCTAGCCAAAAAGCTGGAACAAGTATCCTGGTCTCTCAAGAGCATTTCCTCCATATTGACAGTTTCCACCAGATAACAGAGAGCTCTTGTCCCAGTGATAACATTTATTGCAGAAAACAAAATTTTGTCTTGTAACTTGACTTTTGTCATCCCGTTCTCTTTAAAACCCCAGAGATAAAGGGATAAAAGACATCCTGTGTGAGAGGGCCATGCCACTGTTTTTGTAGATTATTGATTGTAAAAACAGGCTAATTTACGGCAGCATTTTTGAAAAAAGTTGCCAGCCACCGCCAGCGATTTTCATGATTTTCACTAACATTTGATGGCCTCCAGTATATTTTGCTGTATGAACATTTGAATAGACCAATCCAGGATGCAATACAAAACCAGTTTTATTCTAGCTTAAAGCAGTCTTTTTTTATCAACACTTGAATATAGGTAGGTTTCATAAAAAAATCATTATTTTGAGCAAAAATAACATTTTTATCAAAAACTACATCTGGGTAATATTCAGTACGATTATCAAAGCATAAATCCAGTAAATCGCTTCTATTAACAACTCCAAAGCTTGCACAGACATATACCACTTCTTGGATCAACATTTTACTAATTTCATTTATATGCTGTCTATTGCTGACGATCGCATTATTTTTCATATGCATAGGTTTACATAAGAGATCGCTAGTTTTCCATCAGCTTCAAGTGTTTTTGTTCGGGAGGTTTTGTTCTTGTTCAGAAGATGTGTAATAGCGCCCCTGAGTGTATAACAGACGTCATGATACTTATCACAGCTCGACTGGTTGAGTCTGCCTTGACACTTTAGGATATATATATATATTTTTTTTTTCAGTATAACAAAAGACGAGATAAATCGTCATTGGCGGGGAAATGGCTGACCGGCGGAGCAGGGAGCCAGGGCGGAGCTGGCAGTACAGGTGGAGCTGAGGACCACCACAGCAGAGCAGACGGGACCGAAGATCCCCATGGCGGAGCAGAAGACCACCAGAGCAAGACAGAAGACCACCACAGCGGAGCAGATGACCACCAGAGCAGGACAGAAGACCACCAGACCGGAGCAGACTGAATAGAAGACCACCAGACAAGAGCAGACGGAGCAGAAGACCACCAGACCGGAGCAGAAGGAGTAGAAGACCACCAGACCAGAGCAGACGGAGCAGAAGACCCCCACGGCGAGCCAAATTGATCAGGAGAACATGGCAGAGACTGTAACATTGAGATAGCAGAGAAAGACAACTCAGACAGAGCATACACGGCCCCAAGGACCAAGGCAGGAAATATAACGAGTCCCTCAACCGTTTCCCTGATGACAACTGAGTGGGCAAACAGTTCATAATCAGGCTTTTTGACTGAAACTGGACAGACATATGGTTCATTTTTAGTTTCTGAGTTCATGACAGACAGGGCTAAGAGCTCAAAGGAGGATCTTTGGGCTGTGACAAGGCTACTAGAGCCTACAGGGAGCTCAGGTAAGGTTTCTGGGGTCGTGACTGGACTAATGGGACAAATAACATGTTCATAGATTGAAATTGGACAGACAGATGGTTTAAAATCAGACTCGTTAACTGAAATCAGATTAGCAGACAGTTCAACACAGGATGCATTGGCTGAGATAGGATGAACGGACTGTTCAAAACCAAGAGCATTGACTGGAACTGGACTGACACACAACTCATGGGCTGATACTGGGCAGATAGACAGTACTGAATTGGTATTGACAGTGGGATCGGAACAGACAGTAGAGTCAACATCAGGCTCATTGCGGGAAACAGGACAGACTGATAATTCAGAAACAATTTAGTTAGCGACCCTTAGACGAACATACAGTTCACAACCAGCCTCCATGGCTGATTCAGAACAGGACGAGAGTTCAGAGATGGTCTCATCTGCCGGTTCAGAACAGGACAAAAGTTCAAAAGCAGCCTCTATAGCCGTAAGAGGACAGGCAGAGAGTTCACTGACGGCCTTCATAGCCATTACAGGACAGGCAGAAAGTTCACAGATGGCCTTCATAGCCATTACAGGACTGGCAAAGGGACCACAGACGGCCTCCATAGCCGTGACGGGACAGGCAGAAAGTTCATAGATGGCCTCCTTGGCCAGAACAGGACAGGACGAGAGTTCATAAGTTGATACCACTGACACCTCTGGAGGTTCTGCAGCGGATGCCGCCACCTCTGGAGGTTCTACAGTAGGACCATCAGGATACGGGGAGAGTTCAGTAATGGTTCCTTCGACCGTGACAAGACAGGCTGAAGGTGCGTTACTGGGCGCCACCATCGTGCAAGGAGCTGAAGTGAGCGCCTCCGCCTCAGAAGGTTCTGCAGCAAGGTGAAGCTGCGGCAGGTGCCATCGCCTCAGGGACCACAACAGCGAACACCACTACTCCGGGAGGTTCTGCAGCGTCAGCCACCACCTCTGGAAACATCATAGTGGCTGCCGCTGTCTCTAGAGTTTGAGTGGTGGTGTATGCAGCCCAAATACCCCATAAAGCGAATCCCAAAGTGGGAAGCGCTACAGACAGGGGACTTAGTTCAGGAACAGGTGGGCTAGAGTGAGTGGGTTTGGGGATACCAGCTGCGACTTCTGACACTCTGTCGCCACCATTATGTGAGCATGCTCCGGTGCGGCCGCCATTCCACGAACGGTTTGAATCACCGGAGTAGCGATCAGTACACTTGAATGTCCCTGAGCTTGTGGCTGACAAAATCTCACGGAAGCGATTTCGCGTTTCTCCTCCGCGACACCCACAGTGAATAGAGAGCCAATAGTCAACAAAGCATAATCCAAAAACTGGCTGAGCTTTGACTGAAGAGGTTGATTCACGCCATTACAAAAAAACTCTATTAAAATAATGTCCGGTAAATCCGAGTAGTGATAAAATCCTTGCAGTGTACATACCTGGCCCATGTCCACTTGAACTGCTGCTGGATCCTTGTGCTGCCAAGTATTCTGTTACAAGACGAACGAGACGTGAGACGTGCGGATCCATTTGCAAAACTTTAATAGAAGACAGAGACGTGGTCATAAAACAGACATGGGTCAGACAATGGCAAACAGGTATGTAGAAGACAAGACAAGAGCAGTCCGGTAAACAAGCGAGGGTCAGTCGACGACGAACGTAATCCAATAGGGCGAGACTAGAGAGATAATCCAGGTACAAGGCAAAGGTCCAGGCAGGGGCAAACAGTATCCGAACAGGGCGAGACTAGAGGGATAATCCAGGTACAAGGCAAAGATCAGAACATGAGAAAACAGACAAGGCAAGACTAAGATAAGGCTAGAAAACTAAAGCAGGCTCCGTAAGGTAGCTATCAGCTATAGCAGTGATACACGCTAAACAATATTCGGCGATCTGAGCAGGAACTGAGTGGGTGTTATGTAGTGTGTGTGATTGGTTTCAGGTGAGTGTGTGATTAGTGAAATGGTGCATGGAAAATGTAGTCTGTGGTGATGTGCAACAGTCAGTGTAGTGAGAGAGTCAATATGATGGATGAGTGACCTCTGGTGGCGATCAGACGGAAGTCCAGGGACCGGATTTGTGACACTTCCCTTCAGTGCACTTCTCCTGTTGCTGATAATATTTACCACATCCTGCTGTTAATGCACATGCACATTTAGGCACTGATATTTAAAGAAACAGAGCACGTGATCTGAAGGAAATCAAAATGATGACAAGTTGGTAAGGTGCTTTTTCCTGGAAAATGAGTTTACAAACAGACAAAGCAAGCAATGTGAGTAAACCTAGTTGTTCAGAACAGACTTTACTATACACAGCCATTCAAAAGTTTGCTATAAAAAAAAACTTTTATTCAGCAAGGACACGTTAAATTGATCAAAAGTAGTCATAAAGATATTTAGAGTGTTACAAATTATTTTTGTTTCAAATAAATGTTTTTTTTTTCAACTTTCTATTTTCAACATTGATGATAATAAGTATTGTTTCTTGAGCAGCAAATCAGCATATTATTATGATTTCTGAAGGATCATCTGACAATGAAGACTAGAGTAATGATGCTGAAAATTCAGCTTTGCAAAAATTGCATTTTAAAAGAGATTCGAAAAGAAAAATTATTCATTTTGAATTGTAATAATATTTCACAGTTTTTGAACATTAGTGCACAATTCTGCACAAAGATAAAGCTCATAATACTATATATGGCAGTGTGATCTGTTGTTGTGCACTAGGACCGAGTCCTCAGTACAGCAAGGGCACCTACATTCCTGTTTTCCCCACTGAGGAGCGACAGAGTATTTGGAGAGGCCGGATCGTAGAGACCAGCGAAAATGTTGTCACAATGGGCATCACAACTTCCCCAGAATGCATTGTGGGAAAATACATGATATATATCGGTGTGGTGACCCCCTACGGCATCCGCAGGAAACCGTGCACAGACATCTACATCCTCTTCAACCCGTGGTCACCAGGTCTAAAAATTATTATTTTATGGGAAAAATTATTATTTTATATATACTCTCTTAAAAATGTGCAGTCTCAGTACTTTCTAAATTGTGTGCATGAGGGAAAAAAATTAGCTATGCTAACTGTTGTTTCTTTCCAAGCGGATCCTGTGTTCCTGGATGATGAGGAGGAGGAGCATGAAGAGTGTGTTATGAATGAGCTGGGGATCATCTATCATGGAGCATATGATGATGTGCCTGAACACGCCTGGAACTACGGACAGTTGTGAGGACCAGACAACCAGACGTACATCATGTTTGCAATGGATTCATGTTGTTTAAATGATTGGTTTCACTGTTGATTAGTGTTCATTGCCTATTTTTATAATATGTGTTCAAGAATAACTGCATGACTGCCTGCAAAATGAATTTGCCCTATATAATTTCTGAAAGAACATTCACATTTAACCTTTGTGAAAAATCACTACATCTTTTATTTTATATTATGCATACACATTTATATATATAATGCTGTTGCGGAAACAAGCTTCCATAGTTGATGACTTGCTCTATGTTCATCTGCAGGAATTATCATTGCTGGAACGAGTGCTTCATGGCGAGGTCTGATCTGCCTCCTGGTTTCAGAGGATGGCAATGTTGTGGACGCTACGCCACAGGAGACAAGCGATGGTAGGACATGCGCATGAACACACACACAGTATCTTTGTTTATGTTCTGTGATGTTATTGAGGCTGGTCTTTTCTTTCAGGTATGTTCAGGTGTGGACCTGTATCGGTAGCTGCCATAAAACACAGCCAGATCTGCTACCCGTTTGATGCCCCCTTTGTGTTCGCTGAGATAAAGCTAAAGTGTCAAGTCTTTGGGCCTTTAACCCTCAGAATTAAAAACAATACAGGTTTTACTAAATGGTAAGTTAAAGTGACATACAACAGGTAACATGGTTGGCAAGGGGGAAAAATAATTTCCTACAATACAATAACAACAACAATAATAATAGATACTACTGTTTTTTGTTGTTACATCAAGTTTTGTAACAATTTTGGAATGTTACAATATTTCTAACACTAAAAAAAGTAATAAAATAAATACCGTATTGGCCCGAATATAAGACGACCCCCCTTTTTCCAGATGTACCTTTTGGAAAAAGGCTTTTTAAAAACCAAATCTGTTTTTTCCTCAGTAAAACACATTTGTCCTTCAATTATTTTCATATTGCATATTTGTCCTATTTTAATTTTTGTTTTGAAAGTATGGTAAAAATAATGGTAAAAACTGGTAAAATGTACCAACAATCACATTTAAAAAAAAATATACACTTTTTGATATACCATTTAAAAAAAAAAAAAAAAAAAACGAGTAGCCCATCTGAATTAGGTCATTTAGGGGGGTTTTTTTCTTTTGGGGGGGATCTATCCATCTAATAGTAGCCTACCAAAATCTTATTAACAGTAGAAGTTAAATCTTACTGTAATCTTACTGTAGTCTTCAAATCTGGGTACTGTCTTACGTTTTAAAATCACAAAGGGAGTTTGGTCCCATCAGGCTAACGTGACAGTCACGACTCATGCAGCTGTAAGGTTTTCTTTTTCTTTTGTTTTTACTCGCGATCTTTACAACACGCATTACATTACGTATTTCATGGCACACTCGTTTTACGCGTATTTGGCGCCACCTATTGTTGTGGGTGTATTATTGACACGTCAAAGTCTAGACCCTGAATATAAGACAACCGCGTTTTTTCAGATGTATTTCCAAGAAAAAAACATTGCCTTATATTTGGGTCAATACGGTAATTAAAAAAGTTATTATCATCATCCATTGCTGATGTTGTTAATCACTGTTATTATGAATTAATAATAACAATTCATGGTCCCATAAAATAATACAATTATTCTTTTATTTTCTTTTTAGTGATAAAAAATTGCGTCTGATGCAGAAAAGCAAAATTTCTTATTTATTTTTTTGGGTTGATTTATTTATTTTATTGTTTGCATTATTTTATTCAAGACCCAATCAGTAAATAAACACAAGTACAATAAACTCCTTCAAATGATTTTCAGTTTGGCCTAATGAAACCACAGAGTATCAAAAGATGCTCTAACATTAACATGTGCTGCAAAGATACTTATAGAGATCAAATTATTAATGGGGCTTGCAAAGCATCTCACTTGTCTATTATTCTTCTTCCAAACAAACTTTGGCGCATAGCTCGTCCCGCACCATTTGTCACAGATACTCAAATTGGCCGTCAAATCGTGTGGCTTGTTGAGGAGAGGTGTGCTATGACTTTTATAATTGATCAGGCGTACGATGTTCACACAGCGGTGAAAAATCCCATAGGCTTAACATTGCGACCAATTTTGGTGGTTCATAGCGCCGAGCGAGAATTTAGTAACACATGGGCAGAGCTTGAGGTTATGTTTGGGCCCTATACCTACACTACAAATGCCCTAAAATAGAACATCATTATGGAGTAACACAAAACATATGCTTTGAGGTTCATAAATAGTACAATTAATATGCAACATGTCTAGGCTATAGTCAAAGTTTAAATGTAATATTAAATATTCATTATAATATAATAAATAGGATGCGTTCTCTCAGTTGAGAGATCAAAACCCTGAAATAAGCAAAAAAACAAACCACCCAAAAAAAAAAGCTAGAGATGTTGGCTTATTAGTATTATAAAAGTTATTGTCTTATGTCAGGTTCTTATTAATATAAGTGTGGTGAAGGAACTGAGCACACGTTTTTCCTACAATGGTAACTTGCATAGGCATTTTGCATTGAACATAACTCTGGATCACAATGTCATAGAGACTCTGGGGTGGGCTCATTTTACTCAGGCAACCAATCAGTCTCTCAGGGTAATCATGAAGCTATAAAGCCAAGCCCTAACAACCATTTACAGCACCCTAGCAACCCAAACCTAAAGAAGCATATCTTCAAATCTGAATGTCATAGAGGCATGGTTTATATCATTCATACTGGCAAGCAGCCTTTAGACTATCATCATTGGCAGCTGCCAAGCCACTCCCTAGCAACCAAATAGAGTACCCTAGCAACCGTTTAGCAAGACCTACATCTCCTTATATAGACATGGGGGATGACTCTTTTGACTTATGCTAGCCAACAGGACTTCCAACATGCTACACATGCTAGCACTGAATGGTTACATGCTAATAGTGATTAGCTAAGTGTTAAAATGTGCTAAAAAATCCAAATTATTAAAACATAAAAAAAGACTCTAGTAACTGCACAGTGCAGAGTTTTGCCACAGCAAGCACCACTCGCATTTTCTTCAGAAAATGTATATATCTAGTTATCTCTTATTATCTTAATTATCCAAATGTGTATTTTCAGGTGCTATAGAAGATCATCAGCGAGATAAAATTTTAGAAAGTAGTAGAGAAAAGCTCTGAGATCCAGAACACATCCAAATTTCAGAAGAAGAAAGTCACAGAATATAGGAGTGTAACCTTGAAAACCCATCATTGCAACCCAGTGTTTTTCCAAAATTCACCTCAAAACAATAAACAATATACATCATGACATGAATGAGTGAAAACAAACTAAGAACAAACAGGAAAAAAGTAAATGCATCAGTTTCGAGGTCTCTGAGGATTAGAGACTCAAATAAGACAGAATCTGTGTAAATTGATTTTTTCAGTTTCTAATTTAAGAGCTAAATACATGTCTGTGCATCTCACTCTTTCTATTTATTTCCACAGGTGAACAGTGATGTGATTTTTTTTTATTGTAGATAAAACGATGGCACTCTAGACGTAGCAAGGGTGCATGCCACTCACGTGGGCCGCAAAGTGCTGACCAAAGCCGTGCCTTTAATCATTACTGTTACTGTACCTCTCATTTACATTAAAACCAGGGTATCCCAAACTGGCCTTGATGAGGGAACTGAAAAAGCTAATAAATAATTTTAAAAGATGAAAATGAAAATAAATACTTCAAAAGTAAAAACCATCAAAATATTTTTTTTTATTGTTTCTTGCAGTCATGTAACCATTTAACCAAAAAAAGAGAAACGGTGAACATGCAATATGTTGTTAAATTATTGAACTAATAACTTAATAAAAGGGGGACCCATACTTCAATTATTTTGGCTTGTTTTTAAAGAGGTTCAGCAGGCCAAAGTAAAAGTTAAAACAAATAAATAAAAAATCATCCTAATATAGTTTAATGTTAAAGTTATTATTAAACTTACTTTTAAGCCCTGATGACCCCCCCCCGCCAACCTTCGTATATTATAATATAAAAAGTAATACAAATAATTAATGTTAAATATTGTTGAATATATAACTGGTGTTATTAAAAGTATATAAAATATTATTATTATATAAAAATATATATAAGTAATAAATAATATCTGAGTCTGACGATTAAAAATATTTTAAGTTTAATCATATCAAACTGCATTAAAACTGTTTAGGTTTAATTGATTGTTCAAATCAGGGATTTTTTATTTTTTACTTATATTTTGGTCAACCAAATTCATTTTATTTCAAATATTTACTTGAAGTGCTCCTGAGATTTTAAGTTCATTTTTTTAATATGTTTTATAGGCTGGGAACACACATATTCCCAGGGAACCCAAATACTAACACAATCTTTAGTTTGAATGAACTGTAAATTGCTTTCAATATAAGTGTCTGCCAGTTGAATGTAAATGAGTTGCTGCCACTCTAAGGTAGAATTCACTTATCCTCTCTCCTCTCTCGGGTGTTTGTGCCGTCTCTCTGTAGATACTGTTCTCCCAAGACGCGTGAATGAGAGAAGGGAAATGTACGTGTCTTTCCTTCTCTTTTCCGGTGGAGTTCAGGTTCAATCTGGAGAACGTGGATCTGCGTTTGGAGGGTCCTGGAATCATGCCCTTCAAACGCAAGCATTACAGGTGAACACTGTCAGACTGATGCTACTGAATGTTTTAATATTTGCTATTATAGAGGTAAAGACTTAATGTGGGACAAAATATTATGAGACTTTTCAAATTTAGAACAGTCGAATTCCAAAAATGTCAGGGCATTTTAAGGAAGCCCGGACAGTGCTACATTTAACAAAAATATATATATATCTAGACTAAAGTATATATAAAAAAAATATATAAAGTAATATTACTTTTATTATTACTATTTTATGTGACATGACGTTTTTGTTTTTTGAGATTCAACCTTCGTAATTGCAACGCCAAGGTCATGGGTTTGATTGCCAGGGAATGCATGTTATAAAATCATTAATCCAACATATATCTTGAATGCATTGCAAGTTGCTTTGGGTAAAATAATCTGCCAGATGCATGAATGTAAATCTGTTCTACATGATTTCTGATGTGCTTGTGATGTGTTTTCCAGTCTGATCGCTCCAGGCACCTCTATAACGTGGACAGAGACGTTACAGAGCAGAGGGCTGCCTCTACTAAACTGATAGCCGCTGTCAGACAGGTGTATGGTGAGACTGAGCTCACCATCCAGCAATAAACACCACAGAGAATGAAGCTGAGAAACAGATCCCTGTAGTCTTGATCCATGAAAAAAACATGTAATCTCCATCATAGCATAAACTATATGAACACACATACCTTTCTTTGTATTGAGTGCACTAATACAGCTTGGCATGATTTCTCTGTCAGTGGAGAATAAAAATTTAAAAAAAGGTTTGCTTTTGTTTCTGAATGAATAAAATGCTTTAGAAGGGAAAATATAAGCATAACGCACACACATATACAGTCTTGTAAAAAAAATAAAAAACTGTAAAAAGGTAGTGTTTTTAATTAAAATTCATTTTATGTACTTATTGATTTTGCAGTGATTTCCTGACATAATTTTACGACTACCATTCAAATATTCACTCTAAACTTTGATTAAAAAAAACATTGTAAATGTTTCAAAGCTTTTTGGACAGTAGCTCAAGTCCCAACCAAGACTAAGCTGTGTATTATTGGTGGATGTTGGGCGTATGAAATGGAAATTATGATTTACTTCATCCTACTTCCTAGATTTGAGCTCTGTTGTCTGTTATTGTACAAAAGGTTGAATAACAGTTCTGTCAGGACCACTATCGTCAAAAAATGATAGATACTACGCATAAGGTTTGGTTTGGCGGTATGGTTCTGTTCTGGGCAAAAAACCTCCCTGCCCATCCATGCAACCTGTCATGAATGAGCAGGAAGACCAGCAATAATAACCCCCCTAGGATTAACAGAACAAGGCAAATATCATTAATGAACTTAATGATATTTAAGTGTAACACTTTATTCAAGACAAAGGAGTCTGATTAGCAAGGAATATCAGAAAGCTAAGTCCTGACTGTGGCGAAAGGAGGAGCTGGGGATGGAGGAGGTAATTTGCTCCGGAGCAAGCTGAAAAGCTGTTGAATAATACTGAATAGAGCTTATATAAGAATGCCGCGATAGGTGTCGTATCCCTATAGGTAGACATGGATCAGCTTAGAGTCAGCTGATGCAAGCTTGACAAACGTGACCTGCCAGAACTAACGCTAAAGCTTAATTTAACGGAAGTAGCATTTACACAGGTTTGATGATAATGCATTTTTACGTGCAATGACATGTTTCACTGTGAGATTTGCTTCTTTTCTCTACTGTGTTTTAACTGACATATATTAAGCTTGATTGACCCTTGTATGGTGTTCGGGTCTGTGGGACCCATTTTTACTTTTTATCAAAAGAAAAATGATACTATTAATTATTTTTTCAAACTCAGACTCATTGGCCTTGGCTCCTTTTCTGTGAAGAACATATATCAGAACAAATTTTCAATGACCACACACTGTACAACCCCCTAAACACTTATATTACATACAGGATGTTCAGGTCCACTGGAACCAGTGCTAATAAAAGAGTGGACATTTTAGGTCCTGTGTACCTAGTATATAGTGTATGAAACCATTAGAAATTCAAAAGGCACGTTAAACTATAAAAAACTTTTTCAAATGTTCTTCATCGCAATATTTGTAAATTACCAAGCCACAATATATAAGGGAGACCACAAACTGAAAATGTGTTCAGGTAAGGCACTTTATAATAGCTACTGATACTGGAATCTTGTTTGCTTTGACCTCATATCTGATGTTAATGAATTTATAAAGTATGTTTTTAAAAAACTAATTATTCTTAATTTTTCCTTGTGGCTCCAAGATAGTCTACTCTAAAGGGTTGGTGCTCTTAATCTAAATATTCTATAGGTTCAAAAAGACATGTTTTTCAGGTTTGTCTGGTGGCACTTCGCACTTCACTGACAAACATCAAGAGACACTTCAGCCGGGCCTTTTGTCTGATCTGTGTTACCCCTGTTACCCCTGCAGATTCAACATGTTGAACGGGTCTCCTTCATACTCTCCCAAAAATCTGAGTGATTGTCGAAATTGGTTGTTGTGTCCCCCATTATAAGTCTGTTGGTGCAGTGCGAATTGGACTATTATAACAGGCATGACATCTGATTTCATCATTATTTAGGAAATATACCAGTGAAGGTAAGATTTATTGGGCTCTTGTTTCTTGTTTCTTGATGCCCACAATGTTTTGTCTTTATTGAGCTCATATTTTATCTTCCACTCTTTGTTGTTTTTTCTCATGTCTCATCTTATATAATACTCGCTACACACTCTTAAAGGCGCGATAGTTATAGTTCACCCAAAAATGAAAATGTACTCGCCCTCAGGCCATCTAAGATGTAGATGACTTTGTTTCTTCAGTTAGAACACATATGATGATTTTTAAGTCAAACCGTTGCAGTCTATCAGTCTTATAATGCAAAAAAAGGACGTAGTTTAAACAAGCGCGGAAAAGTGATCTCCGCACATATAAAGTCACTCATTGCTTTTACACAGTGCCAAACTAATTGTAGGCTTACGAAGGCTAATCAAAATGGATACTTACTTGCGGACACCAGACGCTCCACCAGAAAACACAAAACTTCAGGAGGGAGATGGAAAGGAGACGGATCAAGGGGAGGAACGGCTGGCCAGGCCCTTGTAGTGGAAGAGGGCCTGGAGACAGAGGTAGACAAGGGTGCCAGGGTGGCACCGGCAGAGCAGGAGGCCAGGGCGGGGCCGGCAGGGCAGGAGGCCAGGGCGGGGCCGGCAGGGTAGGAGGCCAGGGTGGGGCCGGCAGGGCAGGAGGCCAGGGTGGGGCTGGCAGGGCAGGAGGCCAGGGCGGGGCATTAGCCCTCCAGGGCGGAGCTGACGGCAAGGATTAAGCTAACAAAGCCGGCAGGCCAAGGAGCTTGGGTGGCGCTGGGATGGCCTCCGGGCCGACTGGAGCAGGCTCTGGAGTGGACTCTGAGGGCTCATGGACTGGAGCAGATTCTGGAGTGGATTCTGAATGCTCCCGGACGGAGCAGCTCTGGTTGAGTGGACTCCAAAGAGCCCATGCCCGCACAGAGCAGCCAAGAGGTGTTTTTAAAGGAAAGATGGGCCTTCTAGATACAGCCAGCCAGCAGGGAAATTGGCCACTCTGCCTAACGATTTCTGAGACCACAGAGTGGGTCCTCCGGACCACGGCTTGAGACCACAGGAGTCAGGTCCTACAGGGACAACGGACTCAGAAAGACCACCTGACTTGGGACCACCAGAGTTGGGTCCTCCAGGAACACCGGACTTGGGACCACCAGAGTCGGGTCCTCCAGGACCACCGGATTTGGGACCACGGAAGTCAGGTCCTCCAGAACCACAGGACCTGGGACCCAACAGCCATCGCGCCACCCACATGACCCCCCTTAAATGCCCCCCCCTCCTACTTCTCGCCCCTCAAATTCCCCCCCTCAGTGGGAGTCCCCGCAGCCCACCCAAGGCCAGGGCTGGTGGGAAAATCCCTGCAGAAGGGTTCTAGTTGGCCTGGTTTAGCCCACTGACTTCGCCGAAAAGTCCAGGATCCCAAGTCCTTCCATCTCCCAATGGGACAAGGGATCGTCCAGGCACGCATTAAAGAAATCCTTGAGTGCCCCATCATTGTATTCCAGCCCCACCGCGAAGGTCCAGAGGGTTTGGGCAAAGCCTCCTACCTCCATGCCCTGCTGACACAAAGCCATAAGTGTCGAGCCATTCACTCATTCCTTGTGGCAGGAGGGGTAATCCGAAGGTCCATAGTCCCAACGAAGGAAAAAAAAAACTGCTGGATCTAGAACTGGCTGCAGTATTCTGTCATGGAATGCCAGAAAAAGACTAAATTAGATCCATGTGCAGTTTAATTAAATTCAAACAATAATCCAGAACAAAACAAAAACGTGGCAAATGGTAATCCAAAACACAGGGTAACAGAAAACACAACGTAACAATACTGCAGCAACAAAAGACAGAGTGAGCATTGTATAAATAGTGATGGGATAATGAGTAAATGACCTACAGGCGATGATAATCAGAACAGAAAAGACTAGGCAAAGGACTATGGGAAATAGAGTTCATAGCATGTAACAGCGAAAGGGGAGAGCACCATCAAGTGGCCAGTCCAGGGCACAACAACCAGACACTGTGACAGGCTGGCTTTGTTAGTGATTGTGACAGGGAATCGCTGCCATTCAGATATGTTCACATGCTGTGATTTCATGAGGATTATGCTCAAAATTATGCATTCTTATGTCCTTTTATGATTTCAAAATGTTTCATCTCTTTCTTGTTTGTTATATGAAGTTGACAGGAACTTTTTGCCTTGTCTTCATCATTTGTTTTTGTGACTCGTCAAATGTAGACCAATCTTTTATGCTTTTGTATATAGATTTCATTGTTTTAACCTTTTTTCCAACTCTTAAGCTATGAAAACCATTTAACCATTTCAGTTTTTAATGTGTGAAAAGTATTTCCACAAATTAAGATTGTCCATCTTTTGTGACACCAAAATGCCCTTCCTACTTTTAACATGAGATTTATTTGTATTTTATGAAATCTTTTCACGTCACATATAAAAACCTGAGACACAAAGCAAATATTTGTATGAACTGCAGTGCAAACACAGGTTATTGAATAAGACTGATCATTTGTTTGATTAAACATCCCTCTATTTGTCCAAAAATCACAGAGTTGTTGCACTCTGTCTGAAAGATCATACAGTCATCCCAGGATATTGAAATATTATAAATAAAACAGTGATTGGACAAACATTACATGGTGAAATATATTTTGTAGCATGTGAGTCATGTAGCATAACAGCAGAGTCGTACTGCACTAGTGAAATATGAAACCCGTCAACATTCTAGTTCATACTTGTTTGTCTGTCTAACAGGACCCAATAGAGTCACATGATTTAGAAGAAAATTATGAAAAGAGAGATAGATATCTACAAGTGGGGTTTCTAAGCGGACATGAAGAGAAGAGCATAAGAGTCATGATCATCTATACTCTAGTGCTATATTATATTAATATATTAATAGATTTAAGCAGTATTCTTGATGAATTTTGGACTTTGTCTCATCTCTCATCAATATGCTGACGAAGGAGTACATTTTCCTTCTCCAGCAGTGTGTAATAGTTCCTGTTTTGTAAACACATACTTGGTCTAAACAGCAGCTCCAATTCACTTCCAGGGAAAACTGATGTAAGTAAATATAATTATGTTATAATTTTGCGAATTTAATTTACTGTGTATGATTCATACATGATTCATTAATTTGATCAAATGAGAGTGCTATATTTTGAAAGTATTTTTACAAGCATTTGAAAGTATTTTGACAAGCAGGTCACTTTTCATCTTTGTTACCAAAGCAGATGCAATAGCTGATTTAGAAATCCTAGCAGTTCCTAACAAAACAACTAAAGTGATAAAATGAACTGTTGTTTTAATCAATTCACTTACTACCCAATCATATAGTGAGGTTCATATGTTTATAGAGCAGCTTTCAGTTTCACTTTTGTGTATCATAAGACAACAGCTGAAAAGGAACTTTAAAGTAATTAAGACTATTTTAATATCAATAAGAGATTGTTTGTATATAGGAGCATAATTATCACCAAAACCATTTATTGTTTTTTAACAGTACTCATTTACATAATTCTGTTGTGTGGTGATCACCAGCTGGAGTGCCCTTGATA
>JADLZN010012106.1:0-143591 GCA_018155175.1 Sinocyclocheilus anophthalmus | reverse complement strand
TTTTTTTTTTTTTTTTATTGCCGTCTGAATCCAGAATGTCTTTTTTTCTCCCACCATCCACATAAAAATCCCCGGCCGAAATACCTACTGTTTTTTTTTTGACAAGCACCAAAGTCGTGTGGTCATTTAACTTCCGTCCAAATCCACTTCTCTGAGTTTACAAGAAGAAATCGATTCAAAATTCACCTTTAAATCCCTTTTGACCATTGCCAAACACAGTATGGTAACTGTTGCACTTTGCTGTAATTTGCATGCATATTTATTACTGAAATTCTGGATAGTATTTACAAGGACAATATTTCATAACTGCTCCACCACAGCAACTGGGAGCTGTTTAAGAACCAAAAGAAGAACAAGAAACAGCATGTAAACATTTACAAAGGTAAATATTATGGCAAGCAACAGGCATGACAATATAATTTAAAAAAACTGTATTATAATTCTTATTATACTGTGTATATAAATTAATACATAATCCAGCAGCTTTGTTTACCTTATTTAAATAAGTGGTTGCATAATTTCTGCGAATCTCGTGAACTATATATATATATAGATATTATATAATAATATATATTCTATATATTACTATATAATAATTATTTTTTTTTTTTATCCATTTGAGAGATAAAATGCAAGACAGAAAACCATTTCAACTACAGTGCATCTTTTTCTATTTTTAAACGGTAAATTTAAGTAATCAAATAATAAATAGGATACTATTTAATATAAATTTATTCTTATTATTCCCAGCGTATGACATTTTATTTAAAGCAGTCGACAATCATGCAACTGGCCACGTGAGCAGTGCGTTCCCGGGTTCGTAGGATCAGGGAACTCGCTTCTCCACTATGAATAAATCGCCATCCGAATCTATGGTTTTTATCACTGAGGTGCCATGTAAATGAATTTTTACAGACGTTCACATGAGAAACAATTACCGTCTGAATAGGACTATGGATTGATTTTGTGTTCCCTTAAAAGGCCCACCAGGCACTTTTCATGTTCCTTTCCACTTGGCAGCCATCTTGATATCATCCCTGAGTAGTTGTTTTGTAGTGATACACAAGTACAGCTCCTTTCTGTTTTACTCAGGATTAGCTTGTTAAGCTTGCTTTTCTATAACGTCAAATAGCCAATAAAAGCTGACAAAAGTATGAGGCTTTTCCTACAGTTGAGTTCCAGATATTTTAGGGCATTTCATATTTAATTTTTCTCCTGTCATACTGTCCTTGGAGTAGCTTAATTACTTCTAACTTAAAGTTAGATTCCTTAACACTGTTGCTATAAATGTTTTAAAGCACAATCACCATTTCAGTCCTGCTTAAACAATTTCATCATCCTTCAGTCTTGATCTAATAAGTAAACCGTTTAAAATGCCATTATAGCAGCAAGTGTTGTTTGATACTGTAAATTAAGTTACTGTGTGTACTTTAAGGCTATGGAGCTTCTGGTGGAGAAGGCCATCAGCAGTGCCTCTGGACCAATGAGCCCAGGAGATGCTCTGCGAAGAGTCTTTGAATGTATTTCCTCAGGCATTCTGCTGTCTGGTAAGATGGGGCACTCTGATATTGTCTTAATACAATTCCCATAAAACGTCTTGATTCTGAGACATACTGTAATGCGCATTAGTAATATAGCTTTTATGTTGGCATAGTGAAAAAAAACTGAATTCCTACATTTTTTGTAAATGTAAACATTTTAATGGTGTGAATTACTAAGAGTTGTCTTTTTAATTTGCTAACAACTTTTATTGTTGCATAAAAATTCTACTTTTTATGCAAAATCTAGATCTGGGGTCTCCAATCCTGCTCCTGCAGATCCTGCAAATATCACGCCTGAAGCTGCTAATCAAGCTATTCAGAGATACTTGATAATGACAGGCAGGTGTGCTTGATTGGGGTTGGAACTGAAGTCTGCAGGGTTGGAGACCCCTGATCTAGATGCTCAATTTAAGGCCCAGTCCACACGGAACGCAGTTATTTTTAAAACTGCAGCTTTTTCTATGCGGTTAGGCCAAACATTTTTGAAAATGCCTGCCAGGGTTAAGATTTTCAAAAACTCCGGTTGCAGTGTTATCCTGTAGACAGCAAAACCAGAGTTCTTGCTTGTGACGTCGGCGCCTGTGCTGTTATCTCCGTCTACTGGAGACTTTTTCAGGCTTCTGATCGGCCAACATGGCTTTACACTTGAGATTATATTGCCACCTGTTGGTTTGGCATGCTCTTGACAGTGCTTCATAGCACGTGTTTGCGTTTTCATGTGGACATAGAATTTTTTTTTTAAACGGTAGAATGAAAAAATTTTATAAAAATATCAGTGTACGTGTGGACATGGCCTAATACTCTTTTGTGCTTTTCTGTGCAATGCAGGTGCTCCAGGATTGATAGACCCCTGTGAGAAGAATCCAACAGATACACTGGCTACCATGGAAGAGCAGCAGAGAGAGGACATTATGTCAAGTGCTCAGGTAATGTACAGTAACTGCTTGAGGAATGTTTGCAGTGCTTGAAATGTCCTGCAGTGATTCCATTTAAAACCATTTCAAAATGTTTTAAATAATTGCAAAATTATGCATGCCATTTTTATGGCCTCATATTAATCTAGAGTGGTAAATGTAAATTGATTACATTTCTCCTTTCTCCACAGTTTGCCTTGAGGCTGCTGGCGTTCCGTCAGATTCACAAGGTTCTGGGTATGGATCCCTTGCCCCAGATGAACTCGCGCTTCAACGTACGGAATAACCGCAAGAGGCGTCGCGACAACAGTGACGGGACCGATGGATTCGAAGCCGAAGGGAAGAAGGACAAGAAGGACTATGAGGGGTTCTGAAGTGCACCACAGTACAAATAGCCCTGCTCTCCCTGCACCCATTTCAAATCCTGTTCATTCCAGGAATACAAAATGTTGTTTCTGTTGACCTCTGTGCATGCTGATTACTACTCATTAATGTTTCTATGATCTGGTAAAGACCTATTGATAGCCACTTGGGGAAATGCCAGGCTTCATTTCCTTGACGCATAGACTGTGGTCCATCTCATTTATTTAGTCTGGTGTCTCGGCATAAAGGTTTGAGATGCGCACAAACCAAGAGAAGTCAAGCCTAAAGTTCATGCTCCATTCAGCACATTGGATGTAATCATTCACCATCTTCAGATAGGCATTGTAGAAAGTCTGCGGCTGCTTACTTTTGTCAGTATGGAACAGATTCTTTCTTTAAAGTCTATCTTACCCTTCCAGTCACACATGTAAAGTAACTTTGGCAATGGCTTCCTTGGTTTTGCAATAAATTGTTTAGGTGTTTTTGCAACTTCTTTTGTTTAGAGACATTCCTCTTAAAACCGCAAGATTGAAGATAAAACGATTAATGCGATGCGTTAGTCCTGTAGTGATGAATGTGACATTGACTGGATGTGGATTTATACAAGCATGTATTTTCCATTGCTAGTGCATTCTGAAGGCTGGGTTGGCTTTTAACCATTTGTACATTTGTCAATGTCTTTGAAACACCTTCAGATCCTTGTTCCTTCTATATGCTTAATGCAAGTGATGTAAGGCTGCACTTGTCCCAAGTTAGGCTGTAAAGTGTGCTCTGATATTCACAGGCCTCTGTGGTGTAGCTGTATCACATTTCTGAAGACACTGACCATTGAAATCAGACCTGGGCAAAATACCATAAGTGTCTATCAATTGTCTCTGTAAATTTAATAAGGAATCTTGAGTGACCGGTCCACTTCACATCAGTTATTCACACAAGGAAGTATTCAAGCAGTAAACATTTGTTCAAGGTCAAAGACATTTTTTTTTTATTTTGTTTTTCCTTTAGAAATAGTAATTGGCCCAGGTGTGCCTGAGTTTTGTGTTCATAATGTTGTAAACCCTAAATGTATCTTTAAATGTGACTGTATGATCTCTAATATACAATCATTTAATAAGCCTGTATCTAATCTTGCAGTAGATCTTCAGAAACATGCCTGTATGGTTTTAAAGCACAGGAATGTGTTCTCTTTTTAAAAAAAATTTTATGTTCTTTGTTTTTATGGATTTTGATTTGCTGATTTATAGATGCATAGTTGCTTGCCCTAATTTTGGTTTCTGGTTCGAGTTTGTTGAATATCTATTGATGAAGATGGGAGGGACACAAGTAAAATATCTGTTGTAACTGCAGATTGATGTAGACTTACCCTTTGATGCTTGTCATTCGATGTCAAGGTACTACTACATTACAATGCCTATAATAAAGACATTTCCAGAATGATTTGTCTCCTTTCTTTCTTTGTATAACTGAAATAAAGGTAGAGTCATATTCAGTCAGTAGTTTAATTTAATATTATCAAAGAGTATCTTTTGATATTTCAGTATGTGTAGTTCACTGGTTAAAGGATTCAAGTCCAGTTATTTGTGTATTTTAGTTCTAGATTGCCTTGCAGGGGCTTGATTGTCTTTCCTGTTGTTTATGCTATTAAGGAACTACTTAGTCTGTGCACAAATAAGGGAAAACCCTAGATGCGCAATCATAAAGCAAAGAAAATAAACTTCAGAAAGCGCACTTGTAGTCAGTATATAAACGCTTCAGGGCGTATGCTATTTTTAATACGACTGCTTATTGGTTCGGCAATGAGGAAGCGCATGAGATTGACAGCCGCGCCATCCAATGAGCATTAAGCGACTTGCGCTGACCAGCTCCGAAAACGGGCAGCTCGTCCATAAAGAACCAATGATGTCGAACGGGCGCGGTTTGCTGTCTGAGCAGGTCTACCTTCCAACCAAAGGAAATCGCGCTTGTGAAAGGAGAGGTGGAGAGTGAGAGAGCAGAGAGGGAGAGGAAAGTTGGGCTGCTCGAGCTCCCCCGGATTTCCACCTGACTGCTCGGGAAGCGGGATACTGGCAAAATGTTGAGTTTGGGCAGCGTAGGAGCGAAGTCTACTAAACCGTCATTCGTGTCTTATGTTACACCCGAGGTAAGCGAAAGCGTTCATGCAGCATTACACTTGCGTTGTTTTCAAAACAACCCGGAGACTCTGAATTGTACTGAAACAGGAGCTGAAAGCGCGGACCGTCATGCGCGGGGCGGGGTTGAGTCCCATGCTGATGCTGACATTGTTGACTTTCTTCAAGTTTTTTGGGGGTATGTTTCGTTCACATGGGGAAACGCATTGACAGAGCAGCAGTGTTTTTTCATTCACTTACACCTCGAAGTTTGACGACTGAATTTTAATTTTCTGGACTTCAAGTAGTTGTAATCCAGGTTATCGAATGATTTTGTTTATTGACACGAGTCACGAGTGTCTTCATTTTGCTCGGACATGTGATGTGTTTGAAGTCCATTCCTGCATAGGGCGTGGGTTGTGTCATGACCCATTGATGGCCAATAGAGTTCATGCCTTTATTGTTCATTAAAGAAAGCATGATGGAAAGAATGGTTGTACTCGGTATCGAAACAACGTGAAGATGTAAACCCTCTATTTTCACTGTTTTCCATTTTATTCAAGAAATTAGAGCATAAAAAAACATTACAAGACCAAAAAATCATACAGTAGTAGAGATTTAAAGGAAAGCTGCTATTTATTACCCTTATGTTGTTCAAAACCGGCATGATTTTCCCTATTCTGTGGAGAAGTTATTTCATTTTGTGTAGCTCTGAACAGTAGAAGCATGGCGCTTGCAACACCAAGGTCATGGGTTCGATTCCTATGGAATGTGGGAGCCGATGAAATGTATAGCTTGAATGCAAAATCACTTTGGATTAAAAAAAAAAAAGTATCTGCCACATATGGAGTGTAAATGTTTTGGGCAGAATGACAGTTTCAGTTGCTGTTAAATTTCATTGTATTAAAAAATACAGTGAAAATGAGTGTTGATTGAGGCTGTTGTTCTGCCTAACATCTCCGCCAAGATAGAAGTTATCCCCCCCCCCCCCCCCCCCCGGTATGAAACAGCGTGAGGGTGATCAATTATGATGAGCTGTCCCTTTAAATAAATGCAAAAAGATCTGTGGCCTGGTGCATAAACTACTTAGACTAATCATAAAAGTTAGTCTGGTTTTTTTCTTCAGGACTGGTAATAATTAAGGTCAATTACAGAAGTAATTTTTTTTTTTTTTTTTTTTTCCTAACTACTAGTTAGTCAAACTTAAGACAGTCTTAACACGGTGTCAATGTTTATGCAACTGGCCACTGGTCTTCTGTGAAGAGTTCAGCTGATTTCCTCTCTGAAGTTCAGAAACCGGGGGCTTCTCAGCATTCTCCCCTCATTTTTGTTGGCTTGATATTAATGAAGACCCGCTGTGATCCATTTTTATATCTAGCAAAATTAACATAAACGGAAAGACCATGTGTTGGGTTTTTTTTTTTTTTTTAATTTGGGGGGGCTCCGGTTTCAAAAGCAAATTTTAAGAGAATGTTTTCTCCCCCAGGATGTCATTAGGGAAAGGAGTGTCTCAAATACTTGGGACTGGTTGTGAAGTTTTGGCTGTTGTGTTTTGCAGCTGACCTCATGGTAGCCAGGATGCTTGGTGGCTTCCTTTCCTTTATTTCTCCTGTTTGTTTCAATGGAACTTCTACAGTTTTTACACATTGCCATTCGTTTATTGATTTTGCTGTTTTCTGCAGCCTCTTTTATCTGTTCGAACCAGTGACAAGGGAAGTAGCCTGATTGTTATTTTAAAGATGCAAAGCATGCCTTGTGGCTATCACAGGGCTTCTGCTAAAATTCATGGTGGCCAGAGACACAGTTATTATGGGTAGAGGATCTTAGTGGGCTGAATTTTGCTGTACAGTGCTGATGTTGTTCAATTTAGTTTTAGTTCTCATTATATTTCTTGTATATTACACTATAATCAAATGTTAAAGGGATTGTTCCACAAAAAATGAAAATTCTGTAATTTACCTATCTGTTGTCATTCCAAACCTGTGACTTTTTTCTCGTCTGTAGAACATAAAGTAAAAGAGGATATTATGAAGATTTCTCTGTGCTTTTTTTTTTTTCTCCATATAGCGGATGTCACTGGAGACCAAAACTGGTTACCACCATTCTTCAAAATATCTTCTTTCGTGCTCAAAATATAAAGAAAGTCGCTACAGTTTGAATAACATGGGATGAGTAATGACAGTGTAGGTTTCGATATCTACTTATATTCTCATATGTACGATAGCAGCAGTTGGAGTTTTCATTACGGAGCAGATGTCCTGTGGAGGCATCTAGACTTCAAATATTCACTTACTCAGCAGCAGCACACTCGGCGTGTGAAATGTGGCATGATGTGTTTGACATTATATTGCTATATAGTACTTGTGAAAATGTCATTTAGTAAGATATTTTATTAGATAATTAATCACATTTACAGTTTTTACTTTAATTTGATTGCTTCTGTCTTCTTAAGGAAATAAAATTAGAGAAAGAACCACCAAAGATAGAGAAACATCCTGATTTGCTGCCAGGTAAATACGAAATCCCTTACACAATGTTTTGCTCTCTCAGGTTTTTCTTTTGCTTATTGTAAGTAAATCTTAAATATTTTTTGTGTGTCACTTGTACCCTGGGTGTAAATTTCAATTCAGACTTTAATAATCGCTCTCTAATTCAGATGGTAGCTTCCAGAGATCTCATTTAATGTAATCAGAGTGATTTTGCAGATACAGAAAAGTGGGTAATGTACTAAAACACTGTCTGCATTTCTTTAAAGCTCTGCGCACCACAAAACTGACCTGGAACAGCAGCCTGGGTTGTTGGCATTGTGTTTATTCAAACTAACATGACTGTTATTGTGTTGCTTCTTAGGTGAAGTGGAGTTCTGTTGCGCCAACCCCATTCTCAAATACACTCAAGATGATATGTCCCAGCGTGGCATCTTTGGCACATTGTTCTGCACCAATTTTCGTGTTACATTCATTAGTGATGAGAAATCACAGGAGGAGACGGTAAGGATTGGTGACAGGGCTCAACAAACCCTCCTGTTCTGACACAATCTCATGAGAAAGCAGTACTGTAGTATTTTACTAATTTGTATGAATTTGATTCATACAAAAATGTAAAAAAATAAATAAAAAGAAAGTATGAAGGTCCAACCCTAAACCTAACCCTCAGTGGGACATAAGCGAAGTGTACAAACACTAATGACATCATACGAATTTGCCACCAATTCACAGAAACGTAAAATTGTTACAAATAGTCAAATTGAGAGTTTGTCTGTTAGACCAAAATAATCAACACATGAACACTGTATTCAGCTAAATGGCCATATGTAATGGTAATTGACATCTACAATGCTGTCCCCTAAGAAACCATCTATAATTTGAAATTCAACCAACCAAAGAACCACAGTGTTTATTTTAAACATCATGCACTTCCTGTATGTAGACTGCAGCGTTTTTGTTCATGTAGCGTGGTTGAAAAGAAGATCATGTGTGTTAGATGTTCATACAATGGTAGTCTGTCTTAATAATAAGAATGCTATTAATTAGGGTTGTCTGATTACAATTTTTTTTTGTTTTTTTTTTTTTTTCAATGTGTCCGGTTTGAAAAGCAATCTCATTCTGTGGGCAATATAAATGTGTAATAGTTTTATTAGTCTTATGCTAAATGAAACCAAATGGGAAGTCTGTGGCTAATGGTGAGAGAGTCAGGCCTCGTAACCAAAAGGTGTGGTTTCGAGTCTCGTCACCGGCAGGGATTGTAGGTGGGGGGACACATTGGGAGTGAATGTACAGTGCTCTCTCAATACCACGACTGAGGTGCCCTTGAGCAAGGCACGAACCCCCAACTGCTCCCCGGGCACTGCAGCATAAATGGATGCCCACTGCTCTGTGTGTGTGTTCACGGTGTGTGTGTGAGTGTTCACTGCTGTGTGTGTGCACTAAGGATGGGTTAAAGCAGAGCACTAATTCTAGTATGGGTAACCATACTTGGCCACACGTCACTCACTCACTCATTAAATTGACAGCCCTATAATGAATCTATGAATGTAGGATTTATTGTGCTAAACAGCTATGCTTAATTGAAGCAGAATAGTGATGCATTTCATGCACATGGAAAAAATTGGACCTGAGTGGTAGATAGAGAACATTAATATCTTGAATTACGGAGTTAAATTACGGAGTTGAAAATCAGCATATTTAGGTAAATTACAGTGTACAGGAAGAGTTTGTTGCTTCGAAATAGCAGATCTGTAGTGCTTAATTTATTTTGGCTATAAAATGGCTATGTCGGCTCCTGTATGATAAATAGTTTTTCCTTGTTTGTTAGTCGGGTTTGGATAAACATTTCTTCTTATAAAAATAAATAAATAGAAATGGAGTAAATAGAAAAGGTGTGAATACACTCAATCTTTGTTGGCCTTGAAACACTGGGTGTGTATTAACTAAAAGAGCGTTTGCCAAACTGCATGCTTGGTAATCTTGGATGAGGAACTGTGCTGTGAGTGCTCTCACTTTAGCTGCCATTTCAGGAACTTGAGTGCCTGACTCACTGGCAGAGAAATTCTGGTGGGAAACCAGTGTGTTAGAGCAGCCTCAGATGGTCAGGTATTCATGAAGTGCCAGGTGCTCTTGTTTTCAGGGTCTTTTTTTTTGGCTTGTTGAGGTCTGTATACCAAATGAGATCAGTATATAGGCCTAGATGTTACTAATCTAATCAGTGATCTTAAAAAGCTGCAAAACGTGTTGTTGCTGAAAGCTAAATTTGGTCAGATGTCATTGTTAGTTGGTATCAAGAGGTTTCATAGGCTACTTTCAGACTTATATTTGAGGGTGGTTAACAGGAACTGAAGTGTGTTTCACACTTGATTTCACAAACAAATTATTGTGTGAAAGCTTGATACAGCACACTGAACAAGGCAACAGTGTCTGGCTTTCCTGTTAGTTATGGTGTGCAGTGTAAAAGCGCACCTTTCACAGATGACTTGGTATTTGTTCATCACTGTCTTTCATAAGCATTGCTTACTTTGGTGTTGTCTGCATTGAGAAAGAGGCTGTTGTGTCACTCACCTTTGTTACAGACCAAGACCTTTAAGAACAAACTCTATGGAGAAAATGACATTCCATTAATGTGCGTGGATCACATCTATGGTGGTAATAATTGGTTTTAATTTTTATCATTTATTAATGATTATAGATCTGTACATGTGTAAACAATGAGCAACAATGAGATTTTTCTTGGGAAAGCTTTTTGGTTTGAATATTTGAGTTCTGAGAAACGTTTTGTTTCTTTTGAAGTTTATGATGAAAAGAAAAAACTGATAACAGGAGGCCTTGTGAAGAACAAATATCCATCCAAAATGATCATTCACTGTAAAGACCTACGAGTCTTTCAGTTCTGTCTAACATTCACCAAGGAGGAAGCGTTAAGACGGGTGTTCAAAAAGTTCCGGGAGGCGAAGGCGCGCTCAGCGGCCGTCAAAACCTTCATTCCACGAAGGTCCAGGTATGAGCCCGAACAACCCAGGGGTCCTGGCCCGTCTCAATTTGAGGATCAGAGACGAGCACAGAAGGCTAGTGTTGCGGCTCTCGCTCCTCCCCACCTGCGGGTAGGGGTAGGAAGAATCAAGGGTCAAAGGAAGGTCAGTAAAAGAACTAAGGGATGTGATTCAGACAGGGCGTCAGCGCTTTTGTCCAGATAAGAGTGATACCTCAGTATCTACTCATTTACTTCGGGGGTCTTACATCTGCCCTTATCTTCCCCTTCCTAATTCCCATGTAACCACCATATCTCCACCTGACCGAGGTTATTATATGGTGTGTGTGTGTGTGTGTGTGTGTGTGTGGCGTATTTAATGCGCTGTGGGGTGTGTGTATAATAGAAACCTTCTGCTAGCTTTCTTTGCAGTGTTTCCTGGGACCTGTGTGTTTCTGTTCCTTTTTTAGGGTAGGTCCTCGATGAGCACCCCCTCTTCTGGGTTCAGAAACTGGGTGCTTGACTTGCAGTGTTTATTTTCACTCGTCAATATATGTCCAGACGGTACGATAAGCAGGGTTTCGGCTTCATACTTCCTGGATAACGCGGCCAGATCACAGGCTTCTGCGGGAGCCTTCTTGATCATCAGGCCCCCGCACGGCACTGCAAAATTTAATTCCGGACGGCTGGGCTTATGTTTTCAGGCTGCCCTGTCTGGTTTACTGTATCTAGGTCGCCCTGAGGCGCCTCCTGATCACCAGGATATCCCCTCTTGCTGAGGCATCGAGCGGGAAGTATAGGTGGAATTTGCGAGAACTTTCTTGTGTAGGCTGTCTCAGGCAGTGCTCCCCTCACCTTGGAGGGTCGTATTTGAGCTTGCCTCTCCCGTTTGGCCCAGCACTTCCGGGTATCTGTAAACAGATGCCCGAAAACTCTAAAATCCAAATACTAAGGTAAGTGCACACGTTAAGCTTTGAAACTTTTTAAAAAATCCACATAAGTAGTAGTGCGAAAGTAAGCTTTGCCCACTTTCTAAAATCCACATAAGTGGTAAGTGTGCACGTTAGAGGGGCCACTTTCCTGAAATCCGTATGGTTAAGGGTTACACGTCTTAACCTCGTTCCATCTCGAGGTGGTTTTTAGACCCCGGTACCTTGGCCCACCTCATTTAGTGTGTGCTCTTTCTGAACACAATCTGAAAAGTATCGCTCCCACCATTGAGTGTTATTGTGAGAATGGGTGCTTTCTTTACAGGTTTAATTGCTCTCTGAGGAGTTTGGATTCCTCGCTCCATGGGCTGTTCTCGTGGTAGTGTTAAGCAGTGCTACCCTTTTATCAAAGGGTTACCTGGAATGAGCACACTATTCCTCTGAATTCGGAGTTGACTCTTCACATGAGAAAAGTGAAGTTCTCTTGTTTTTCCAGAGCACCCTGGAAACAGCAGCATCAGGTGATTAGGCCTCTCCTCTGCCTATCTGATCGCCGACTGTTTGGCTAGCTTGCCAGTCCGCTTACCCTTTGCTTCTACAAATCACGCTGTAGGTCGAGCCCCTTCATTGAGAGCTGGGTTTGTGCTCCCTCAGCTACGGTAAACTACTGCTAGCCGTTCCAGCATTGGAACATGCTGTAGGTAGAGCTTCCTTCTTGACTGAGAACTGGGTGTGTTGCTCCCTCAGCTAAGTAAATTATTGCTAGCTGTTCCAGCTTTGGAACGTGCTGCAGGTCGAGCCTAATCTCGTTTGAGAACTAGGGGTGTTGCTCCTTCAGCTAAGTAACTGCTAGCTGTTCCACCTTTGGAACATGCTGCAGATCGAGCCCCCTTCTCGAATTGAGAACTGGATGTTTGCTCCCTCAGCTACAGACTTACTGCTAGCCACTCCAGCATTATAAGCCTTAGATCGAGTTGATGACTTCTCAAATATAGTGTTTTGGGATACACCATTTCCATCTATGGGCTGCTCTTTCAAAGTGCCACGAGAACTCCTTAGAATGGTATTGTTTAAAATCCATGTTATGGTAAGTGAAGTCTTTGTACACTTTCTAAAAATCCACACTGTGGTAAGTTCGCACGCTAGTACTCTGCGTTCTTTTCTAAAATCTTGTATGGTAAGAGCTACGCGCAGCAGCTTCGTGTTCTTTCTGAGTGGTTTAAAACCCCGGTTCCGCCTTGGGCACCTCTCCTCCTATGTATCCTCTGGATACCTACTTTAACAGGGTGTTGCTACTAGGGGTCTGTTGAGACAGTTCCTTCAGCATATACAGAGCATGTGGTAGCCCCTGTGTGACAGGCCAAGACTAGTATGATTCTAGGCTCTTAGTCGTATTCCCTTAAAGGAATCTATCCTGATTCCAAGTCTTGAGCTCTATCCCGGGCCCAGGAGTCTGGCCCTAACAAGTAAGTATTTTGGGGTATGTAGCCTAGGCCTTTGGCCATATGGAATAATGTCACTGACAGCCGTCTTAACGTTCCAGGGGCAACTCCCATGGCAATATGGTAGAGTTGGTACTTAGTGCTCGCCATAGTTTCTGGCATGCACTCCCCTCAGCATGGTGGCGTGGGTATACTGTTCCCCATAGCGACCCCTAGAGGACACAGTTCAAAGTTCCCATGAAAGGGAATGTCTCAGGTTACGTATGTAACCGTGGTTCCCTGAGTAGGGAACGAGACACTGCGTCCTCTAGATTTCTTGCCATGCTGCGGACGCAAGCTTCAGACGAAGAAGTGAATGACGTGTTCTCATGGCGCCTATTTATACTATAGTCGCAACGGTAGTGACATCATGGGCTGTCGCCAGCCAACGTGTTATTGGTGTTTTTTCAATGTATGCTTCAAACACGGGACACGATGAGGCGTTCCCCATAGCGACCCCTACAGGACGCTGTGTCTCGTTCCCTCCGGAGTGTTCCAGGTTAAATCCTTTATTTGTGGTATTAAGGATTCTTTTTGGTTATTTTAATGAAACATTTTCAAAGGAAATTTTTGTATCATGCGATACGAGAATCGATATCTGGCGCCAAATATCGATATTTTAATTAATAAAATAAGGCACTCTAAATAGATTTCCCTGCTCCCAGCATCTAAAAATGCATGGAAATCGTGGCCGCGCCATTTCCACCTTCTTTCCAAACTGCTCTGAGCAACCATGAACCGTGTTCTCTATGAAGATGGGGAAGCACGAGGAACCGAAGGTTAAAAAGTTTCAGCCACTGATTAGCTCTACTGTATATATATATATATATATGTTTATGTAAATGAGAACTAAAAACTGCCCTGGAACAGCTATCAGCATGGACCATAGGCACCGATCAGGTTATTACTGCAGATCGCATATTCAGTTCATGAGTAGCCTTATCATTTAACTAACTTTCTGATTTAACTAAACCCAAAACTAGTCATACAACTTATTTGCAAAAGGTAACCTACTGCAATAACACAATCCATTTAACAAAGCGTAAAACAAATCAGACTCTCATTGAATGCAAAATATATTTATATTTAGTAAAAAATCAAGCATAGCAACATTATTCTCACTAAATCAAAACACACAAAGATAACCAAAATGTAAATAGAATTGAAGACAGATCATGAATGTCCATGAATGATGAATTAGCTGAAATGGAGTGAATAAAGTCTTATCTGAATTCCAAGTTCTCACAATGTCCAGTGTATCCTCCATCCAAATCCTCGAGCCAATTTGATATCTTAATCCCTTTTCATGCTGTACTCAAGCCCCAAAGGTCATGGAACAGCTGTACAAAGGTGATATTTGCCTGATGAATTGAAGAGAAGACTATGTATGGTCAGAGACCATAATCCTCCAGGTAACACCCAAAAAGTCCTTCTACAAAAATCAAACAAGCCATAATAAACAAACAGTCCAACTATTATAATTCAAACACTTCCAAAACCAAAAGAGAAAATAAGTTAGACACATTTCATACTCAATATAACATCACTTACTTTCAATTGAGCATTAAAACAGGTTTCCCAACAAGGACTCAAGAAGCATATGGCAAGGCCATTCTTTAGCTTTTGCATGCCACATCCTCTCCTTCTACCATATGACTTGACTTATACAAAAAAACATGTTGCCCTCCACTGCCCCCAGTGGTGAGGAAGATAACAAGTCCTATAACAGGCTTGTGACTGTTATAGCCTAATCTCTCCGCTTGGATCGCAGATGGATTTCCCTCATATGAGAGTCAGAGAGCGGCGCTGGCACATCCAGTTTTATGTGAACAAAACTGGATGCTCTCCCTCTCTCTCAGATATTACAAGTGCGTGTTATGCAGTGGGCAGTGGGCACCGACCGGCAGAAACATAAATCTGCACCTATGGCATGGACGACGAAACAAAACCTCGTCAGAGCCTTAATGCGGCACAGAAGTGTGCAGTGTGTGTGCTTGCCGCGCGTCTACATTTGAACTAACGAACTTGAGTGCGCAAAAGAGGCGATGTGAACTGCTATTTTTTCCCTGCATGTCAAGTGTGCGGGGTTCCGTTTTTATGATGGAGGGGAGGAAAAGTTGAGAAAACACTCCAGGTACATTTTTAAATGTACCAGGTTTATATATATATATATATAGGCTATATATAAAGTTGATAAGCAGTTAAATGTGTTGGTTTACACATGTGTAAGCTTTTAATAAGTCCAAGAATAAAATGATTAATTTACTTAGCATGTTAAATTTGATTTACAGAACTTTTGTGCAGTTTTCTAAAAGTTTGGGCTTGAATAAAGAGAGAAAACTTGCACTTAACCTTTTCACAGGCATTTTGTTTTCATAGTTAGATATTGTGATGATTCATTATATAATTGTCTAGCAATATATCGATTATCGCAGAATTGCTGTATCGTGAGGTACCCTGCAATTTCCACCACTACTGTTCACACACTGTATCAACATTTGGTATCGGAGCATTTGCATTTGCACAGTATTGAGCCCATCTCTTTTAAAAAACATTTATGGGGTAATCAAAAATAGTTCAGTGGTGCACAGTCAACAGAATGACATGAAAATACACTTAAAAGGCATCTTAAAGTGGTGCATGATGTGAGCTGCTGACAAATAGTAATAAACCTGACTGATGCAGAAAAATTGTGAGAGCACATCTTTTGCACACAGGCCACAACTTTTAAAAATGCATCTTGATACACACTCCTTCTGACAAAGAAGTTATTTATAATCTCAAACTTTGAGAGGGTATTAAAAGCATTATTGTACAGCATGCTCTAATAATATCAGTGTAAAAAACTGCATAATCTGCATTTTTGAGATACTAGATGCATTCTGGGAATTTTGCCCCGTAGCTTCCCGTAAAACAAAGGTATTTGCTCTCAAAGAATGTCTTTTATGTTCACTAATGCACATGCCTTCTTGGAACAATTGACTGTGATGAGACGAAAATATTTTGATGACTAAAGACAGCACTAAAGCCAACCTGAATGTACAAATGTTTGTTCTGATGTCTCTGCATGTCTGACAGAGGGTGTGACTGAGTTTGTTTGAGTAGCACATAAAAGCTGGGTTTCAATAGTATCTACAAAAACAGTGAGAGCTCTCTAGCATGCATTAGAGTTTGTCATGAGTTTAAATTTTAGTAAATCTACTTAACTCTCTACTTGTAATTTTATTTCTACTACCAAGGTAAAACTTGTACTGAGAGAAGGCCAGTTTGCAATCCCAGTCTGTCAGCTCCAGTCTAAAAGTGTACCGCCTTTGCTTGGTCAACTGGAACACCAGCTCATTTCCCAACCAATGTTCTACTTATTTATAAGTATAAATATAAATATAAGTATGGAGACACTAGGTAAGTACTGTGAATCCAGGTAAATACACCAGGTAATATAAAAAGTATAAAAGAAAACTATAATGTTTTATTATCAAAATAAATAAATAGGTCAATAAATAAATAAATAGACAGTGTGCAAAAAGTAACAAAATAGACTGTTGATAGACTGTAACAGTATCACAAGTATCAGAATCACTCCAAATAAAGGAAACTGCCCATAAGAAATTGTGGATTAGTTCAAATCTATGAAGATCTCAGTATCTGCAGATGACTGACCCCGATGTAGAGAAAACACAGACCGATCTATCACTTTGACATGGAAAGGGATCTTTCAGGCTATATACAGGCAGTGTATAAAAAAAAGTGTTTACTGAAAATATTTCAATATATATTTTTATATAACATTTAAATATATATTTTGACACTATATGCTCAGACATATAATTTATATTACGATATTTTATGATATGTTTAGGACAATGTATCTATTTATTTTACAACACATATATGATACTTCCGCACGCCATTACATCTACTTATCTCTCAGCACTTCTGCCAATCTCTTGGTTTGAGAAGAGAGGGGAGGGGTGTAACCTCAAAATTAAAGGTGAATGAAGCATATATAACGCCAGCAGGAGTCATTCTTGCTTCATTAAAATAGTTAACAAACAGTTCATGTCATGTCTTCTTCATGTCATGCTGAGGAATAGATTAAATTATACATTAAAGGGGTCCTATTATGCTCTTTTACAAAGTCTTGATTTCATTTTTCGGGCGTACTAGAACAGGCTCTCATACTAGGTTGTTCGAAAAACAGATTATTTTTCACATATTTTACATTATTACAACACATCTCTCCCCAGTCTAGCATGAACGGCTCGAATAGTTCCTGTATCAAATGAAGGCCCGCCTTCTGAAATACGAAATGTGCTGTGATTGGATAGCTGGAACAGTGTGTGCTGTGATTGGCACCACTCGGCGCCTAGTCGGGAAATGTCATGCCCCTTACCATAGCCGCCTGCGAGCTTCAGTGTAAATATTGCGTCACAATCAAATCAATTTGAGCACGATTTAAACCCGGATGATTGTAACCACTCTAAGTTCGTCTGCCTTGGGAAAGCTAGCGTGTCTCTGACATAGCGATAACACTCGTTGCCTTCTCTAGCGCAGCTCAACCAGGTCTCGTCCCATTCGTCGATATTTGTGATATCAATATATGCGTTGCAGTCCAAACTAGTTATTCGTTGTAGTTTTTAAAAAGTGAGTTATGTTAACAAATAAAAAATATACAAAACAACAAGGATAGGAAAAAGGGTTATACATGACATTCTAAGAAAATCCAGGATAACACATCACTAGTTTTTATATTAGAACAATGTAAGCAACGTTTGCACCTCTTGTAAATCGTCTCGGTTACATATGGTAACCCTGGTTCCCTGAAGGAGGGAACGGAGACGTCACGTTGGATGACCGACGAAATTGGGATCTCGCTTAGAGGGACCAATCTACTTCGAGTGTAAACTAAACGAGCCAATGCACATTGGCATGCGATTATTGCATCCAGCTGCTGCTGATCACAGCGTGAGTATAAGTAGGCAGCAGATGCAGCGCATATTCAGGTTTTCGCTGAGGAGCCGAGCCGGTGACCCGGCCACTCAGTGGTGGTACAGGAGCTGTGGCGACGGGACGTGACGTCTCCGTTCCCTCCTTCAGGGAACGAGGGTTACCATACGTAACCGAGACGTTCCCTTTCAGTCGGTCACGTCGGATGACCGACGAAATGGGAGCCTACCAACAGGCCCCAGCGATACTGCACTTCCAGTGTCTGTGGAAGCCAACCTGCGCCACTATTTTTTTGGAGCAGCGCCAGGGCCTGCACAAGAGGACCAGCTACTGCTACTATGGCACTACCCACTGAGTAAGACTGGATAACACTGGGAAAACGTACCCATTCCACTTGGACCAGGGACGTTACGGAAGCTCGAACCTTCCCGAAGGAGGTTTCGGAAGCAATACACATATGGACATCCCTTAGGTGCATATGGAAGAATGGAGGTGATTGAACCCTCTTGGAAATGGCAGAAGTCTGCAGGGGAAACACAGGCTCGAGGCTATACCGTGGACTTTACACATATGAGATCCACTTAGGTCTTACATTTGGAACCCAGCCTTCTACCGGTTCTCGTGGATTCAGCGAGTGAAGGCCTGGCGCAGGACGCTCCGCCATGTCTGGTTGCTGAGGGGACGGAGGAACTCAACAGGGTCTACTGTATGGACTCTCTGGAGTGGTTTTGCAAGCCGACCCGAAGCCGGGGCCTCTCAGTGCTTCTACCCGTTTGAGGTGAGAACACAGGAGGATACCGGCTCCACATAAAGGCTATAAAATCTGGTGAACGTGTTAGGGGTCGCCCAGCCAGATACAGATATCCGCCAGCGAGGCGCCACGAGCCAGCGCCCAGGAGGATGCAACACCTCTAGTCGAGTGAGCTCGCAACCTGAGCGGGCAGGGCACACCCTGTGCCTGATAAGCCAGGGTGATGGCATCCACTATCCAGTGGGCCATCCTCTGCTTCGAGACGGCATTCCCCTTCTGCCGGCCTCCGTGACAGACAAAGAGCTGGTCTGAGGTCCTGAAGCTTTGCGTCCGGTCAACGTAGCACCTTAAGGCTCGGATGGGACAGCGCAAAACTAGGGCTGGGTCTGCATCCTCCGAGGGCAGCGCTTGGAGGTTCACCACCTGATCCCTGAAGGGAGTAGCGGGAACCTTGGGCACGTAGCCGGGCCGGGGCCTCAGGGTTACCTGGGAATCAGCCGGCCCGAACTCTAGGCACGAATCGTTGATCGAAAATGCTTGCAGGTCCCCTACCTCTTGATGGAGGCCAATGCTAGCAGGAGCAAAGTCTTCATTGAAGGAACTTCAGCTCAACCGCCTGCAAAAAGGCTCAAATGGGCCCTGCTATAGTGCCGTGAGCACCAGACTCAGGTACCAAGAGGGTATAGAGGGGGGCCGTAGAGGACTTACCTTCTCGCCCCCTTAAGGAACCTGAAAACCAGGTCATGCTTCCCCAGCGACCTACCTTGTACGGGGTCGTGGTTAGCAGCAATTGCAGCGACATACACTTTAAGGGTGGAGGGAGACAGCCTTCGCTCCAGCCCTTGCTGCAAAAAGGACAGCACAACTCCGATCGGGCATCTTCGGGGGTATTCTCGGCGAGAAGAACACCACTCAAAGAACAGGTTACACTTCAAAGCGTAGGCGTGTCTCGTAGACAGTGATGCGGTGTAAAATGACACTCTTGGGGTAGGCCACTCAGAACCTCCTCGTCCCGTCCAGGGACCGGACATGAAGTTTTCAGAGGTTTGGACGCGGGTGCCAAAGGGTGCCCCGCCTCTGAGTCAGTAAATGCTTCCTCAGAGGAATCGGCCAAAGGAGGGGCTGTTCGAGAGGAGCATTAGTTCTGGGAACCAGGCCAATAGGGTGCCACCAGCAGGACCTGCTCCTAGGTTTTCCCACTACCATGAAAAAGAATGAAAAAGCAACTGTGCTAGAATGCTCACTGGGGGAAATGCATACTTGTGAAGGCCCCGCGGCAAGCTGTGTGCCAGCGCGTCCGTGCCGCGTGTTCCCCGGTCAGGGCGAAGAACAAATGGCAGTGAGAGGTTTCTGGAGAGGCAAAACAGGTCTACCTGAGCGGCTCCGAAAACGTCCCCAAACCAGCTGAACCGTCTGGGGATGGAGTCTCCATTCTCCCGGGAGCGCAGCTCGGGACAGCTCGTCAGCTGCCCATTTGAGCAGCCCAGGAATGTGAACAGCCCGAAGCGACCTCAGATGCTTCTGACTCCAGAGGAGGAGGTGGCGGGCGAGTTGCGATAAGCGACGGGAGCGCAGACCACCTTGTCGGTTGATGTACGCAACGGTCGCTGTGTTGTCCGTGCGGACTAGTAAATGCTTGCCTCGTAAGCGCCCTTTTTGAGATGGCCCCGGGCAAGGTGCACTGCCAACAACTCGAGGCAGCCAGTACAGTTGGGGCCCCGTCCAAACCCCTGACAATGCAAGCCCGTTGTACGTGGCCCCCCAGCCGGTGGTTGAGGCATCCGTGCAAACCACAGAATGCCTGGAGACCTGCTCCAGGGGCACTCCTGCCCAGTGGAACGCAAGGTCTGACCACGGGGTAAAGTTTTGGCGGCAGGCCGGTGTAACTTGGACCCGGAAGGTGCCACGTTGCCACGCCCACCTCGGGACTCGGCCATGGAGCCAGTGCTGCAGCGGTCTCATATGGAGCAGCTCCAGCGGCGTGACTGCCGCCGTAGCTGCCATATGCCCCAGGAGCCTCTGAAACCGTTTCAGTGGGACCGCCATCCTGCTCTTACCGAGTCTCCTCCATACCGGGAAAAGAGATCCTCTGCGTCGGGGAGAGTTTGCTCTTTTCCCAGTTGACCCGAAGGCCCAACAGGCTGAAGTGTTACCACCCCAAGAACCAATCGTGCAACCTTGAGGGCTCGGAACATGGTGAAAGTCTTCACTCGAGCCCTACCCCTACGGCGGCCCGGGAAAGCATAGCCATTATTTCTGGATCCGATCCAGGCATTGCTACGGTCCCGGAGGAGAGCAGCGCAGCCAAATCTTCCTCTCCAGAAAGCTCTGGCTCACCCTCCGATGCTGCAATCGACATCCGATCGTCGGGTGGAGCCTCGGAAGAAACAGGTGGTTACCCCCGGGAGGGTTCAGCCTGCTCTTTTTGAAAGCTCCGCTGGTTTCGAAGTGCCGGCAGGCTTGGGCATCCCCGGAGGGGAATTCCTCACCGTGACCGTAAGACCAGTCCGCCCACAGCCAGAAAAAGGATGCCCCCGGCTGCCACCAGATGGAACCCCAGATCTAGGCAGTGGCACAAGCACTCCGCCCCCTTGCAGGTAACGGAGTCCGGTCCGCAACTCCGAGATGGTCATACCCCCGCAATGGGAGCATGAGCCATCCACGAAAGCCACCTCAGCGTGCTTCATGCCCAGGCACGAGAGGCAGTGATCGGGACCATCACCCTGTGCCAGGTAATGACCGCATCCAGAAATGCACGGGTGATACGTTGTCTGTAGCAAGATGCAACGTCGTCTTTACAAAGATGCAACGTCGTGTTTGCCAGATGCAACGTCGTCTTTAAAAAGACGCACTCGAAATTGCTCTTTTAGGGGAAAAAGCTCTTTTAGTATGCTGAGACGCACAGGGGAGATGATCACCTGCAACACAAACAGGGGGTAGTGCAGCCTGATGTGTGCAACCCACCCGACACGGGAAACCACCACCGCTGAAGTGCCGTACCGCCAGCACAAAGAGCTCTCCAAGAGTGCGCTGAACTTGTTCAGTCTTCTTCTCTCAGTAGAGTAGTCAGGAGCAGAATGATGTGATCGCTCGGCTCCGAAGTGAAAAGCTGAATATGCTCTGCATCTGCTGCCTACTTATAATCACGCTGTGATCAGCAGCAGCTGGAAACAATAATCGCATGCCAATGTGCATTGACTCATTTAATTTACACTCGAAGTGGATTGGTCTCTAAGCGAGATCCCAATTCGTCGGTCATCCGACGTGACGTTGGGAGTGACCGACTGAAAAGGAACACACTATTACTGAATTTGTAAGGTGATCAGGCCCTCTATGTGCAGAGCTCCATCAAAAATGAGCTGTTCATGGTAATAAAAAGAAAGGGTTCTGTCGGTCTGCTTAATATTAGCTATATTATTTATTTTTAATAAATTTCACTAGACTTTACTAAGTACAGATAAGGATGATTTGTCCAGTAGTGTATGTAAAATCTAGCATTGGTGGATATCTTTTTTTTTCAATGAAGGACAGATGTTTTAGATTAGATGTCTCTTTTCTTTATTAGTACAGTTATTTATTTGTACCTGACAAATCACATGATATTGATCATAAGACATGAAATGCCTCACCAAGCTTGATGGTTTGCTTTTGTAAAAAAAAAAGTAGCAGTACCATTGAAAATAAAGAAAAAAAAATATCAAAGCATTTACCATTATATTTGTATGTATTGTATGACAAGCTAGACACAAAATATTTTCAGGAGATAAAAAGAGATTTAAACATAAAAATAGAGCTAATACATAAGTATAAACAGTGATCATCATCATCATCATCATCATCATGTACTTCATGGATGAATTTTTATCTATGCTAAAAAATAAATGGCCCTTTAAAATCTAGAAATTGCAAGGGATTACAGGAACCCTGGTGTATTTCCTCATAGTCAACATTCCAACTTAATAACATGCTAAAGTATGTTTTGTTCTATTATGTATAACTTGGGCGTCTGGATTTTTCACGTCTCAAGTGATGTTTAAAAATCTCTCACACAGGCCTGTATCACATCTTGAGAATATGTACATTTTCAGTTTTATTTAATTATTGGTAATGCTTTACAATAAGGTACATTAGTTATTCATAGTTCATAAACGAACAGCTGCTCATTGGGTAGGTTTTTTTTTTTTTAAAAATTTTTTTTTTTTTTTTATGTTAGCTCAGTACATTAACTAATATTTACAAACAATTGTTTAACTCTTTATATATATATAATATATAATATATATATAATATAAATTTTATTAATACTGATCAGCCAAACATTAAACCCTGAAGCCAGACAAATAGAGTACACTTTAGTTGTACTAATATCGATGCACTTATTATATTTGTTTTATACTATACTAAGTGCATAATAAATGTGTTATTTTGGAACAACTTTAAGTATGTTAAGTGCTCTTTAAGATATGCTTAAGATCAATTTTAAGCTAATTGCGTTATATTTTAATATATTTAGTTGTGTTAAAATGGAACAACTTCAAGCATCTTTAGTGTAATTTAAATGTACTTCTTTACATTATTTAAAATACACTTTTATACTCCTTGAAGTACAGTTAGGATATATTTTAAGCTTCACTTTAATGTACTTCTAGTACACTTTCAATAGCATTTCAGCTCATTATAAATGCATTACCAGTACACTATTAGTTTGTTCTATTAGTTTGCTATAAAGCTATTTTCAGCACTCAAATATGGTTTATTAAAATGCACAAAAATCATACACTTTCAAATCTAGAAAACTTTGATGTAATGTACTTTACAACAATGAATCTTGTGTACATAACAAAAATAAATTCCTTGAGGACATTTAAAAAGCACAGGGCCCCACAAAGGGCAATATATAAACCTTGACCAAAAGAACATATAAAATTACAGATCAGTGAATGCTATAACGAATACTTAAATCAAGTAGAACATTATACATGTATTACTGGAACACTATGGACATTTGAATCACTCTAACACTGCATAACATTGAATAACAATGATTTTTTTTTTTTTTTTATTTGTTTCATTTTTTTTGTGTGTTTTATTGTACGCTTTTAATGTGATTTTTAAAAATGCACAAACTAACCCTGCAAATGGCTAAACCAAATAAACATAAAACTTGAAATGCCATCAAAAGGATTAAAGTTCCGTCGCTACGACGGATTTCCGTCAGTTCATAATGACGGTCACTGCTTAGTCCGATGATTCAAGCCGTTCGAACGAATCAATTGAATTAATGATTCAGTGATAAAATCAGTCACTTGCCGGCACCTGCTGGCGGATTTGGTTTCATTTTTAACCTATAATTTCAGTCATTTAAATAATATTTCTGTATTCAAAATTTTATAAAATTTTATTAAAACATTAATATCCACATGAATTTATGAATTTAACTGCACTCATGCTACCTCTGAGCCTCATTAAACGTCTGAAAATGTACCTACAAGCCACTTTTGTGTTCTTCTGTGCCACCTCTATAGTACAAATTAATTTATTAATACTAATTTCAGTATTAGAGAAGTAGAACATTATACATGTTTTATTAAAGATAAAGTTGAAAATACAAAGACCAAAATGCCCTCGTTGTAACAAGACAAAAACTTATTTAGATACAGTAAAAAAATATAACCAGGGTCGTCAACATATAAGTGTCCTGGTGTAGGAGCCGAGGCTTACCAGCAGGGAATAAAGCCAAGTTGGCATAATACAGCCTCCACAGCAAGTCACATCCCCTTATACCTGTGCACCCACACTCACACACAGAAAACACACTCCACTCCCCCACGGTTCACACAACACTCATGACGAGAGGACCGCCACCAGAAATCCACCCCTACCTTAGGCACTCAGCTCCTGCACAGAAAACAGAGTTCTGTTACACAGTATACAAGAAACAACAGGGTTATAAGAAAAATAATAAAGTAACTTACAAAGTTACTTAAAAAGAAAATATGTCCTCCTAGACCCAACAAAATAAACTCAAGTACACAAAACACAAATAGTGAATAACAGAAAGAAAGCAAAACTAGGCTACTAATGTAAGAAACAAAAGGAAAATAAGGGAAAGTACTCCAAATCAATGGATACCAAATACTAGATTGCAAGAAAATCAATAAAGAAGAAGGGAAATGAACTGAAATTGAATTACAGTACAATCATCAAAAAATTAAACCCACAATTCAAGACAATGGCACAAAAGAATTTATGCAAGGAAGGATTTAATGAAACACAACGACTCACAACACAGAATAAGGCAAACCACATATTCTTCATAAACCTCAGTGCATCACCACACACACACAGAAAGAAAAAGTAATTTAAACAGCTTTAATTAATAAAAGCAACAGCGTCTTTGGAGAGTGATTCCTGCGTCGTCATCACCACAGAACTAAATCGCCCAAGGATACAAAACCAGGCGTTCTGTTTCATTACAAATTGAAAAGAGCAATTATTAAAATTCAAACCCTATAAAATCTAAAAAGAATGCTCAATTCCCCATTTAAGGGAATGCCTCAATTCCAGGGCCTAAACAGGGTCGAAACAGCCATAGATGTCACTTCAGGCCGAGCCCTTTCATTACCCAGCCGGCCCTGCAGCCCGTGGGATGTGATAGAGGTTAGCATGCTGACCTGCCGCAGCTCGTCTGGACCGTTGTGGTGCTATTTCATCTCCTCTAGATGGCTTTGATGGAACAACGGGCTGCTGAACTACTTTTCCATCAGGTTGACTCTGGTCCGTCAGTTCCACCAGCCCACAACCTCCAAACATTCAGAGTCGACTGGTACACTATCGGAAACAACTGAAGGGATCTCTGGTACCAAAACCCACAAATCTCCCGGTTCCGATTCTTCCGACTCCTATTCAACTGCAGATGGCACCAAGTCTACTACAGGGCTACCAGAAGATACATGGACAGGAGAGTCCTTCTGGATTCGGGCTTTCAACATGGAACGGTGAACCTGCTTTACCTTGCCCAAATCATCTACAGGGCCAATAGAATAAACAGAGCCCCCCGCCTTCACCACGTGGTACACCACTGGGCTCTACAAGTCCCGGATCTTCGACCGACCTCTCACGCCATAATCACGGAGATAGACCAGTTGACCCTCCCCCAGTGATTTATTTCGCACCTGTGGATCCTGCTGCACTTTACAGTGCTCCACAGCAACTCCCAAGTGTGCCCATGACCCTTCAAAAGCCACCTACAATTGGGTTTAATGCTCTATAACCCACTCATGTACATTACATGCAGCAGTTTCCTCCACTCTACCAAACAAAAAGTAAACCGGTAGATGAGGCTCTTGGCCAAACATCAAATAATACGGCGACTCACTGCTCGATTGATGGGGGTTGGTATTGTAACGGAACAATACCAGAGGAAGACATGAAGCCCAATCCCACTTACTTGAGGGAGGCAAAGTGCGCAAAAGATTGTGCAAGGTTCCATTGAACTATTCGCACTGGCCATTCCCTGCAGGATGGTAGGGTGTGGTCCGGGACTTCTCTACTTTGTACAGAATTCAAAGCTGCTGGATAAGTGAAGACTTGAAATTGCGGCCCTGGTCCGAGTGAATTCGACCAGGAACCCCAAACTTGCAGAATCACTCCACCACTAACACTTGGGCCACTGTCTCTGCCTGCTGATCCCGTGTGGGAAATGCCAGAGTGTACTTCATGAAGACATCAGTCATCATTCTCCAAACCTGAGCTGGATGGTTCCAACACCGTAAAGTCAATGACCAAGATCTCATTTGGCCTAGACGCCAATAGATGCCCCATAAAACTGGAGAGAACAGACTGCCCATCCTTAGCTGACTGGCAACACTCACACGACTTACACCACCGGATAACATCTTCCGCCATACCAGGCCAATAGCAGCGTTGGCGAACTAGCTCAGTCGTACGTTCCATGTCCTGGTGTCCGTGCTCCTGGTGCAACCACCTCAAAATATCTGTTCTTAACTCCGAGGGTAAAAACACTTCAAAAGTTTCCTACCTACCATCAGGGTGGAAAATTCGGCAGTACAACACCCCTTCACGTTCCACCAGACGGTCCCCCTGCCGAAGAAAGGTCAAGCTGCTCTTAGAAAAAGAACAGCTCTCCTCCAAGTTGGGAAAGTTCTTCCACTGCCAGAAGGATAAAACCCTCCCAATATCCGAATAAGATTCTTGCAGCATCCTCAAATCAGCTGGAGAATAGCCAGGGAAAACCTTAAGTGCAGCTTGCATAGTCTGATGCCTCTGGCCCCCTCCAGCTGCCTGTTGGACAGAAACAGGGATGACAGTAGCGGGTAAAATCTGCCCCATTGCCTCACTATCAGCTGGAGCCTGTCTCGAAAGAGCATCCGCATTACCGTTACTCTTCCCTGATCTATTCCGAACTTCAAAGTCAAAGACAGCAAGCTGGGCAGCCCAACGCTGCTCGGTGGCCCCCAGCTTTGCTGATGCCAAATGACTCAACGGATTATTGTCAGTATAAACAATACATTTGTGCCCTAACAAATACTCCCTGAATTTTTCTGTCATTGCCCACTTGAGTGCAAGAAACTCCAATTTCATGGAGTTAAAATTTACCATGTTGCGCTCAGTGGGCCGCAAACTACAGCTGGCGTAGGCCACGGGTCGGAACTTCTCCTCCTGCTCTTGAGAAAGCACTGCCCCAACCCCTTGTTACGCACATCGACTTCAAGAATAAACGGCAATGAGAAATCGGCATATGCAAAGATGGGCGCAGTCGTGAGCTTCTGTTTTAAAGTGTCGAAACTTATGACAATGCTCAGTCCATGCACTGGAAAAATTCTGCCCTGACGGTTTCTTGTGCCTGCCCCCAACAAACTCTGCCACCAGGTTATGTAGAGGGGCTGCCAATTTGGCAAACCCCTCCAAAAAGCGGCGGTAGTAACTGGCAAAGTCCAAGAAGGAACGGAGCTCTGTAACATTACCTGGGCGGCTCCACTTTGCTACCGCCTCGTCTTTACTTGGATCCGTGGTAACCCCCTAGGAAGAGACCATGTGACCAAAGTATGTTACCTGCTCTTTGAAAAAACGCATATTTCCCCAACTTCGCCTTGAGGCCCTTGCGCTGGAGTCGACTCAAGGCCACCTCCAACCATTCCAGATGTTGAGTCACTGAGGAGGAGAATGTCCACAATGTCATCTAGATACAAAAGAACTGATGCCGCTGGTCACCAAACAAGCTTTCCATCAGATGCTGGAAAGTGCTGGGGGCATTACAAAGCCCAAAGGGCATTCTATTCCATTCAAATAGCCCAAATGGGGTACAGAATGCAGTCTTGGCCTTATCTCCCTCAGTAACTGGAACTTGGTTGTACCCACTGGCCAAATCCATATTGGAGAACCAGAGGGCCCCTGTCAAGGCGTCCAAGGTTTCCTCGATACGAGGCAGCAGGTACGCATCCTTCCTTGTTTTTGAATTCAACTGACGGTTGTCCTTCCTTCTTTTTGACTAGGACGATGGGAGACGCATAGGGACTGCAACTCTCCCGGATAATCTGGGCATCAAGCAGCTGGTTGATATGAGCCTTCACCACATCATCCGATGGGGGCAGGCGCCTATATCACTTCCGGACTGGGACATCTATAAGGGGAATGGCATGAGAAATTAAGTTGGTACACCCCAAATCATTGTCATGAGCAGAAAACACAGACTGATATTTTTGTAACAGAGCCCTGACCTGACCTTGTTCTTCCAACCTGAGAGCAGATAAATCAACAGACTCTATCGGTTCCTGTAGAGTAGGTTCTACTGCACAACCTTGAGACCCCACAGTAGCAAACACCTCCTTTACCTCAGTCAACCCTGGAGGCAAGCTAACAACGTACACTGCCTTCCGGGTGCCTATCAAGGTATTAGGGTAAAGGACTGCATCAGACATCCCCAGATTAACAACTGGGATGTAGGCTGTACTTCATGTCACTGGCACTAGGGCTGGTGAGGCCAATAACCCAGCTGGGAGTCCAGAATCCAGTGGCTCAAACAACACAGTACCTCCTGAATAGTGTTCAGAGCATGTAGTAACTATCACCTTCATCGTGCCCCCGGAACATGGCATGGATAATGCCCTCGTACTCTTGCCTTACCTGACCGCCCAATTACTTGCTGGGATTTAACATTGTGGCAATGCTGTAATGCTTGCCTCACAAACCCAGGGACCTCCACCACTGGTGGAGAATTAAACAGGGCTGGGCTGTGTTGGCGAAAAGATCCCGGTAGCACCAGCTCAGCACGTTCATCCCCAATGTCCCGGGGACCTGAGCACACAACCCACCAGGAGGGTCCCTGACCACTAATACGCCACACTCTGGCACTATTTTGCCACACAGCTCCACATCCAACTCCATGTAACTGATATAGGGAATGGCGAGTACATTAGCCGCATGTAGCTGTAGCCACTGACAACGTTTTAAATGCTCTTGGCTCCATGGTTTAAAATGTTTCAGAAAACAACTCTCAGTGATTGTCGAGACCTGGAACCTGTATCAATCAAGCACTGCACCGGAACTCCACCAACTATCAATTGTGGGCAAGACGACATTAAGCGAGACATTGAGCTATCAGTAACTGACACATCCAAGCCCCTTATTTTCCCATCCAAGCTGTGGCTCAACAGCCCGGTGGGAACTAGTTTCCCGATGGCTGACTTGAACAAGGCTGCCTCTCCACAGGCAGCGATAATGTAGTAGAAATTGCAGGTGAAGGGCCCGCAAATTGTACCTTACACTCCCTGGCAAAATGGCCAGGTTGGTGGCACCATCTACAGATAACTGGCCCATAATGGGGAGAACGACTTTGTGAATGCGCACCTCGAAATGGAGCGAAACTTTGCGTCAGTTGATTCAACTGATTTTGCTGCGCCTTTAACCCTCTAAGCGCCAAAGTCGCAAAATTGCGATATAAGATGTCATACTTAATAAAATAGACTGTAGTTCCTAATATGGTGAAATATCTCTTTTGTATTCCCTACCACTAGATGGCAGACATGCAGTACTTCGATTCTAGACCAAAATTACATTACGTTCCTATTCAAAGTGTTCGAGGCAATAGCAGAGCAAGTGAGCTATCGTGTCATTGATGCGGAAGCAGTTCAGTTCATAGTGTGCGAGTAAATTGTGAGAGAAAATCGCCAAATGGCTAATAAAAAGATGTACCGTGAGGATGTGTTGAAAATGTTATTCACCGATTCTGACTCTGAAGGGGAATATTTGCCTTTTGGAAATGATGATCGGTCATCTAATAAATCGCGCTTCTCATGGTACATCTTTGCAGCACAATGGTGCCACCGTGCAAGGTGAGAGTGTTCACAAAGCACAAACAAGTGATAATTGCACACGGGGCCCAACAGGGATGGTGCGGGGATGGGGGTGGCAGCGGTGGACGTGTTCTTTGTGTCCATAGGAGAGCTGTTTGCTAGAGGTAGAGGCAGCAGGGGTAGGAGAAATAGGGCTGGAAGTAGCACTAGCTCTTTGGATCCAGTCAGAGCAGCTCTGGATCCAGTGCCCCAAAGAAGTGGTACACGGTGCAGTCAGTGTGGGTTAGGTCTGTGCGCTGTGCCATGCAATGAGATGTACCATACTCTCAAGAACTATAAACTATCACCTAGATACCTGATTGGGCAGATAGTTGGTCAACTGATCAAAACATAGACACATGCATTTTACTATGGCACAGTAACATAGTAATAATTTACTACTTTCTCCTATTTTATTGTTGGTTTCCAATTTTCTGATCATTTGGAATGAGGATAAAAAGACAAAAAAACGTGCAAATAAGTTCAAACATCGATTCAATATCTATTATTTCCTGAAAAAAAATATTACTGATTAACTGATCAAAAAGTAGGCTACTGTTCACATGCTTTTTACTACTATATAGTATAGTAATAATTTTGTACTTTCTCCTGTTTTATTGTTGACTTCCTCTTTTCCTGATATATTTGGAATGAGGATAAAAAGACCAAAAAAAAACTTGCAAATAAGTGCAAACATCAATTCAATATCTATTATTTCCTGAATATTATGAAATTCAAGATGGTCGCCCCCAATGACGTCATAATATGCAAATTAGACGAGTATATTTACACCCCACATAAACTTTCGGTCATGGCCAACATTTTTCTAATTTACAGTAAATCTCTATCTTTAAGCCCTTTCAAGCCACAAGCTTTTGAAATCTTGATGTCAAAATACAGCATTTTTCCAAAAATTTACAAAGTTGTTCCCAATTGAAAAGATCGGCCTTGACTGTGACAAACATAAGCTCATAGATGTAGCCATAGTCACACTTTCCAGTCACCTGAACGATGTATTCGTTGTCAAGAAGTGTCATCTCCAACGGAGTGCCATAGTTTGCTAAAACAAGTGTTGTCCAGTTACCATCATAACTCAGCTGGATTCTAAACAGATATGTGTCGTCAGTGTTCAAATAGATACACACAATGCAAATGACTTAATTTTACATGAAATACATCTTAATTACTTTGGCACTCTTTTCGTCTGGATAGGTGATCAATGCTGCATTGGTTCACTTACCCACCAATGTGTGCGCTACTGTATTCCCAGATTCTGATACCAGTGATGCGACCCGCATGTGCTGTAGAATATTCAAGTCCCACTGCCGTCCCCAGCAGTCAGGGACTAAGAGTAGAAATCAAGTATAGCTGAAAGAGGGAATAACAACTAAAAGTCTGTCTGTATTGGATTATAAATTCGTTATTAATATAATCTATTACTATATTATAATACGGTTTTATCTTATTTAAAACTTTTTTTTTTTGCAAACATTCAAAAATCATGCTGAAAAAAAAGTATACAGTATATAATTTTCTAAAGACCATTATTTTCTTACAGTGTGATTTTGCATGTTTGCAAAAAATTGTAAATAAAATACAATGGTAAAAATAAAAATCACTAAAGGGGCTGGAGCCGACACTGGAGCAGACTCAGGGGCTGGAGCCGACGCCGGAGTGGACTCCGGCTGGCGGATTTGATGGTGAGCTGGTTCTGGATCGGGGATGGACGCTCTTCAGACACCGGAGGATCTCTTCCCTCCAGCTCAGTCCAGCGTTGTCTGGGAGGTCCACGGTGCAATGGTAGTTGGCCCCGATCCAAAACAGAGAGTTAAGCGTCACTTCGTCAAACACCAGGATTCTGCGGCGATCCCACAGAACTCCCTAGCATACTCCACAAACGGGAGATCCTGGTGAGCTAGGGCGGCGAACCGCGCAGCAATTTCCATAGCCGTGGGAAGATGCATTTTGTTTTTAGGTCCGGTCTTCTGTCACAGATCAAGCCAGAGACAACAGGTAAGTGAATAAAAGGCAGGTTTATTGACAGGTATGGCAAAGGCAGATGGTCTGGAGCAGTGGCAGTTGAGAATTCAACACAAAGTAAAGTCCAATGATTCTTAGCTGTGTATTGATGTTTGGTTCTTTGAAGGATCACAGAGAATACGGGATCCAGGAGCAGAGAAGAACAATGATGGAAGATCTTCGGAGAACTAGAGGTAAGAATAAACAGGTACGTTGCATTCAGTGAGTCTGGTAAAGTTCTGTGTAGTGAACGGTAGACAAGAAGGTGAGTGACTGGAAGGAACGTGCTTATGAATGGTGCCTTGATTGCATATGACAGGTGCGGGGAATCAGAACTCAGGTGATGGTGATCGTGACTGAGAACAGGTGTGAGCCGGGGAGGATTCTGGGACATGGAGTCCAGAGCTGGTGATTGTGGTGATTCGCTGACAGATATATACAACTTTGCTTATTTTGCAAAAGAGTGTAAACTTTTTTTTAAAGGGGTCATATGATGCGATTTCAATTTTTCCTTTCTCTTCGGAGTGTTACAAGCTCTTGGTGCATAAAGAAGATCTGTAAAGTTGCAAAGACTGAAGTCTCAAATCCAAAGAGATATACTTTATAAAAGTTAAGAGTCAGCCACGCCTTCCTAAAACGGCTCGTTCTAACACGCCCCCACATATCTACGTCACTATGTGGGAAGATTTGCATAACGCCGGCCAAATGTTCACACAAAGAAAGAAGCGTAACTTTTATTCTCACTGTAGTATTGTTACTGCCGCCATGTTGTGTAGATGCTGTGTGCTTCGGCCAAACAAATCTACTTTGTTTGGTCTTCCAAAAGAGGACGATATCTGCTTCGTCATGCCTGGAGCTGATCCGTGCTGGTCGCTGAGGAAATACTTCAACTTTGCGCTGTGGATCGCCAGATCGGCTTTCACCGTGGACGAAGCGGAGTCCAGCCCGGGGTCGCCACATGTGGTTAGCTGTGGATAGCTGGCCAATCAGAGCACACCTCACTTTTCAGACCGATGAGCTTTGTAAAAATCGACGCGTTTCAGAAAGGCGGGGCATAGAGGAGAAACAATAATGTACAGTATGTGGAAAATAATGTGTTTTTTTAAGCTTAAACCACATAAACACATTTCATTACACCAAATACACAAAATACTGTTCTTTTTTACCACTTTAACAAATAAAAAAATATATACAAAATAACAAGGATAGGAAAAAGGGCTATACATGAAATTCTAAGACAATCCAGGATAGCACAACACTAGTTTTTATATTAGAACACTATATTTATTTAGAACAATGTAAGCAACTTTCACTGAATTCACTATTACTGAATTTGAGGTGTTCATGGTCAAAAAATGACAGGGTTCTGTCGGTCTAACATTAGCTATATTATTTATTTTTATTAAATTTCACTAGAATTTACTAAGTACAGATAAGGATGATTTGTCCTTTCATGTATGTATAATCTAGCATTGGTGGATATAATTTTTTTTTTTTTATGAAGGACAAATGTTTTAGATTGGATATCTCTTTTCTTAAGTATGCAGTTATTTATTTGTACCTGACAAATCATATGATATTGATCACAAGACATGAAATGCCTCACCTAGCTTGAGGGTTTGCTTTTGTAACAAAAGTAGCAGTACCATTGAAAAGTAAAGCTAAAGGTAAAGAAAGAAAAAAACTAAGCATTTACCTGTCACGTTTATGTTCTGTTTTAGTTTTGAATTCCCTGTGTTTATGTTCATCTTGCCTGTACCCAGTTTTCCGTTGTTCCCTGATTAGTCTATTCTGTTCACCTGTTTTGATTTAGTTCTCCACCTGTTTCAGTTCTCCCTAATTATGTTCCATGTGTTTACAGTATATACCCTGTCTTGCTTTAAAGTTACGTTGTGGTGTTTTATTCCTATGTTCGTCAGTGTTTAACTCTTGGATTGTTAATTAAAGTCTCACCTTTGGATTACCCCTTCGCTGTGTGCTTCATCTGACCCAAATCATGACAGAAAGCAAGACCACAAAACGGGATGACTAAGCCGAGCAACACTAACTGGGCTGAGGAGTGCCTGTGGCCCCCCACTAGCACCCACCGGCCCGTGAATGTCACCACAGAGAGAGGTATGTGGAGGAGTTTATCGAGCTCTCACATCGGGTGAGCTGGCCCGACGTCATTCTCGGTGCTGTGTTTCCAGAAACGAGAAACTGTCCAGGTCACAACAGAATTAACAATCCACAATAAAGAAACGCTCAGAGGTGATCACATAGGCAAATGAAGACTTCGCGTGAATGTGTGTGTGGTGTGCTTACATGGAGTGAGTATAATGACTAGCAGGTGTGTGTGTGTGTGTGTGTGTGCAATCAGTCCCATGTATGTGGGCTTATGGGAATTGGAGTCCGAATGAGAATCAGTCAATATTCTGGTGAGGGTTCCCTCTGATGGTGCGGAGGCGTCGGAGACGCCGGTACGGGAGCCTCACTTGTGACAATCATATTGCAGGGGTTAAAGAAAAAATATATATTTTGACTGAATTTTTCTTCGACCAAACGCCAATCCTCAGCCATACCCGTCACACACCCAATTTAAGAGCAGTTTTTTTTTGTTCTTGTAATTAGGAGCGCTTGTCCTCCTAATTAAAAAATTTAGGAGCACCTTTTGATCAATAATCAAAAATTATGCATTGAATGTCTTGACTCTTCTCAGTTTACTTTCAAAACTTGGTTCTAAAATATCATCAAGCTTGCATGAGCATTGGTTTTCTTATTTAGCCTCGTTCACACTACAGGATTTTAAGCCCGATTTAAATTCTATTTGCAAGTTAATGAGCTCGCTGACAGGTCGGGCTGTGATCGGGGGAAAATCAGCGGGTGATCAGTGCTCGGCAGTCTTTATATTTGAACTATACAACGACGCATCAAAGAGGCAATCTAGTATGCCAAATAACTGGACCGGTCGGCAGACTCGACATCATGTGGTGTCAGGTGTCGTGACGAGCTACAGCCAATGAGAGAGCAAGGCATGGGTTGAGATCACCGGAAGAAAAACAACAGCAGCAACATGGCTTAAAGAAAAGTTTGGACAATAAATGGAGCAAAATTTTTCATAGAGCAAACAGCTTGCAGTGCTAAATTCTTCCCTCGGTTGCGGATCATTTACAGAGTCACAGTGTGCCTTAGGCCAAGTTCACACTACACGACTTTAAACATCGGCAGATCGCTGTGCTGTTCAGAAGACATGACTTCATTGTCTGTCTTTAAATCATTGTGGTGTTCACACTATGTGACTCTGTAAATGATCCGCAACCAGGGGTTACACACTACACAAGCTGACAACTCGGTCACCTAATGAATCTACAAACCACGTTTTGTCACGAAAACATGCGCAAGAATTGGAACGGGAATGACGCGAAACAGGAGTTGTTTATTTGAAAATGGATGTCGGGAAGAAATTAGCGCTGCAAGCTGTTTGCTCGATGAAAGGTTATCTGTCGTCACCATATAGCACTCTATGTTACATTAAACAAAGTTAGAAGAGGCCCAACATCTCTACAACAGAAGTGCTGAATCCAAAGTTAGCATGACACTCATAGTTATTTAGAAATATGTCAGCCAGAATTAAACCTGTGAGATTCAATGATATGAAATTAAAACACTTGCCACTCTCTTGTTTGCTTGTCTCTCTGATCTTATTTCAGTGTCTTCTATTGCAACAGCAGCTGATCTGAAAACAACAAATTTTAAGTAATATTTCACAATGAAAGAAAGAAAGAAAGAAAGAAAGAAAAACAGGCAAATAACGATTAGTGATGTGCTTTCTTTTTAACAATGACAGTACAATGTTACAAGTACCTGTTGGGTAATATGTTCAAAACCTTCTCATCCATAGCAGTTTCAGATATCTTCTCTTAAAAGCATCCCTTTTTACAGTTTGATCTTTATACACACAAATTGAGCTGGACAGTTCAAGACAAATTGTATGTTTATATATATATATTCATAATGTGGTGTTTTTCAAACTTTTCAAAGAACATTTACTTCATTACAATTAGGCCGAACTGTTAATTAAAACTTTAGTAATAATGCTATAATGACAAATGTTTCTTTCTTGCAATACATTGGACAATATTTTTACAGTTGTTATATGACAGACAAATGCCACTACCTAGATTTTAAGCAACCTTATCCAGTGTGTATAGTTGCTAGACAACTAGCAAGTAAGTCAGTGTCTCGGTCTGTCACGGAAAACAAAGTAGATCCAAATGCAGTTTATTTAGTCCCAAAACAAAGATAAAAACACTGGCAAGAAGGACTTCCGGTTATTGAGTGGTATGGAGAAGACGTGAGTTAACGACTCTCCTATAATTCTGAATATAAATCCTTCAAGCTCACTTAAAACTTTGATACACCTTTTGCTATTTAATACACAAATCTAACAACCGAAATGGCACCAAAAAAGAACAGAGCACAAGAAAGTGAATAATGAGGCTCAAGAGAGGTCGCAGGGTTCTGATTACACAGACGAACAAAAAGAGATAGAGGAAGATGTCGACAGCAAATCTACTAAAGTAACCGAGTTGAACCCCAGGAATGCAGATGTGATACAAGCCATTAAAGAAATGGACAAACGAGTTACGAGTAAAATTGACGATGTTATGTCAGTGATCAAAGAGGTAAAGGAAAGCATGAAGGAGGCTGAGGAACGCATTTCTGGAGCAGAAGATGAAATAGTTCAACTCAGTGCTCGTGCAAATTCCCTTGAAATCACAAGTAAAAGAAAACTGACAGAAAAGGCTGACAACATGGAAAACAAAAACCGACGGAACAACCTGAGGCTGGTGGGTTTACCGGAAAAAGGAGGAAACAATACATGTGCGTTTTTAGAAGCCTGGATTCCAAAAATATTGGAAATGGACTGGAGCACATCGTTAGTTATAGAGCGTGCACACAGAGTGGGCCCACAATGAAATAAGGATGTTCGGAACACAAGACAGGATGCCAGTACACCACCAAGAACACTAATAATGAAGTTCCTAAACTTCAAACAAAAAGAACAGGCCCTTAGAGTGGCCAGGTCCAAGGGGGTGATTTCATACAAGGAGCACACTCTTTGTTTTCATCCAGATGTTTCGGCTGAAGTTCACAGGAAGCAAAGAGCTTATGATGGAGTGAGACAGAAGCTGCGAGAGAGGAATCGGTAAACACAGGATCATATACCTCGCTTGTCTACTTCTTACGCACCAGGATAAATCAAGGGTGTTTAACACACTGACGGCGGTTGAAAGCTTCATTGAAGAATTAGACACAGAATAAAGGTGGGCTCAATCCAGCTGGACTATTAAAATCCTGAATGTAGGTTTAAAATAAATCCGATCATACACCATAAACTTTACTTTTTGAAGAATGCTGAACTGTCTTCAGAGTTTCATCACGAACTCCTTTACCCTTGTAGTCCAAACATTCATGTCTTTATTGGGGCCTTTAAATCAAGAGAAGCTAATGTATACATTTAAGCATGCATACCTTGCATATAAGTAAGACATATTTAAAACATAATATCAAGAGAGAGAGATGGATACCGAAGGGGGAATTCAGAGAGAATGCGTTGTATATATAAGAATGAGAGAGAGGGAGAAAGGAGGGGTAAGACCTGTCTGGACTCAACAGAAAGACAGAGAGTGTTTTCTAACAGTGACAAATGGGGTTGTGATGATAAATATAGACAGAAGTAACTGATAGTTCCTCATGGGTGTGTGGACCAATCAGCACCATATACGGAATGTAGGGTTGGGGGTGGGGGGGTCAAACGCAGTAGTATGGATGCTACTGTGGAAATCGGGGTTGTTGTTGAATGGTCTTTAATAATAGGTGTGTTGTTCATGATTGTTTATAGTTTTATTTTTTGCTTCTCCGTATTTAAAGGGGTCATATGATGCTTTTTTAAAGCGTATTATTGTGTATTTGGTATTTGTAACAGAATATGTTGACATGCTTTAATGTTTAAAAAACCCATTATTTTTCAAATACTGTACATTGTTGTAGGTACTCTATGCCCCGCCTCTATCAAACGCTTAGTTTTCTACAAAGTCCCTCCTTCCGACAAGCGCAGTCTGCTCTGATTGGCCAGCTGACACAGTGCATTGTGATTGGCCGAACACCGCAAGCAAGCAAAAAGTATTAAGCATGTAGTGGAAAATTAATTACTAATGTATAAGTATGAAAAACGAGAATAAAAATAAATAAGGGTCTTAGACCTATTTACAGAAGCAAATATAGATTAAGTAATATAAACAGTACTTAGGGTAATATAAGTAATGTTTTTTTCTTACCCCCTTTTTTTCTTTTATGCTGGAAAAATCAGATCAGGGCAGGTTGAGTGTTTTATTTTCTGTGGTGACAGGCAGACACATATTGAGCAGCAAACACTCGGCAGTTCTTCTGTTCTCCTAACAGATACGGTAGTTTCTCCTGGTTTGAAATAGTTTTAAATGTCTGATGGATCTGCTGTATTTTATCATAGAACACTGTCCGTATATCTGTGTATAGGGCATTCTGTTCGAAGTGCAGTTCTGTTTCATCTGATCAGATAACAGTGATGGAACAAGGTATCTGCTCCCGTGGCGCCTGTGTTTCTGTGTGTTGCCGTATTCTATCATCAGCTTGTGTCCGATGGTCTGTATCTGGTCAATGTGAATTAGTTTCTATCTGCAATGTGTACGATACTCTGAATACTGTACTATCTCTTTAGCGCAAATAGCATTGCACTTTCCTCTGCTGTTGTGTTTGGGGTTGCAGTGAGTGATGTAGTTCTGTTTGATTTGTGCAGTAATCTGATTGATTCTGATGTTGTGATTCAGAGCAGCAGTAGATGTTAGTGAAGCATCGGGACTGAAGCTCTGGATCAGCTGAGGGAAGGGCTTGCTTTCTTTGCTCATCTCTTGGTAATGCAGGGCTTTATAATGATATGATTGGGGTCACTGAGCTTCAGATGTTTCCAGAATTTAACTGCCCTTTTTTGTAGCTTTATGATTAGAGGATATTTGCCTATTTCTGCCCTGCATGCGTTATTTGTTGTGTGACGGTTGCACGTTTGTATATACAAACCCAATTCCAAAAAGTTGGGACACTGTACAAATTATGAATAAAAACAGAATGCAATGATGTGAGTTTCAAATTTCACTATTTTATTCAGAATACAACATAGATGTCATATCAAATGTTTAAACTGAGAAAAGGTATCATTTTAAGGGAAAAATAAGTTGAATTTAAATTTCATGGCATCAACACATCTCAAAAAAAGTTGGGACAAGGCCATATTTACCACTGTGTGGCATCACCTCTTCTTTTTATAACAGTCTGCAAACGTCTGGGGACTGAGGAGACAAAGTTGCTCAAGTTTAGGAATAGGAAATGTTGTCCCATTCTTGTCTAATACAGGCTTCTAGTTGCTCAACTGTCTTAGGTCTTCTTTGTCGCATCTTCCTCTTTATGATGTGCCAAATGTTTTCTATGGGTGAAAGATCTGGACTGCAGGCTGGCCATTTCAGTATCCGGATCCTTCTTCTACGCAGCCATGAAGTTGTAATTGATGCAGTATGTGGTCTGGCATTGACATGTTGGAAAATGCAAGGTCTTCCCAGAAAGAGACAATGTCTGGATGGGAGCACATGTTGTTCTAGAACTTGGACATACCTTTCAGCATTGATGGTGCCTTACCAGATGTGTAAGCTGCCCATGCCACACACACTCATGCAACCCCATACCATCAGAGATGCAGGCTCTGAACTGAGCGCTGATAACAACTTGGGTTGTCCTTGTCCTCTTTAGTCCGAATGACATGGCGTCCCAGTTTTCCAAAAAGAACTTCAAATTTTGATTCGTCTGACCACAGAACAGTTTTCCACTTTGCCACAGTCCATTTTAAATGAGCCTCGGCCCAGAGAAATCGCTTGCGCTTCTGGATCATGTTTAGATATGCTTCTTTTTTGACCAATAGAGTTTTAGCCGGCAACGGCTAATGGCACGGTGGATTGTGTTCACCGACAATGTTTCTGGAAGTATTCCTGAGCCCATGTTGTGATTTCCATTACAGTAGCATTCCTGTATGTGATGCAGTGCCGTCTAAGGGCCCGAAGATCACGGGCATCCAGTATGGTTTTCCAGCCTTGACCCTTATGCACAGAGATTGTTCCAGATTGTCTGAATCTTTGGATGATATTATGCACTGTAGATGATGATAACATCAAACTCTTTGCAATTTTTCTCTGAGAAACTCCTTTCTGATATTGCTCCACTATTTTTCGCAGCAGCATTGGGGGAATTGGTGATCCTCTGCCCATCTTGACTTCTGAGAGACACTGCCACTCTGAGAGGCTCTTTTTATACCCAATCATGTTGCCAATTGACCTAATAAGTTGCAAATTGGTCCTCCAGCTGTTCCTTATATGTACATTTAACTTTTCCGGCCTCTTATTGCTACCTGTCCCAACTTTTTTGGAATGTGTAGCTCTCATGAAATCCAAAATGAGCCAATATTTGGCATGACATTTCAAAATGTCTCACTTTCAACATTTGATATGTTATCTATATTGTATTGTGAATAAAATATAAGTTTATGAGATTTGTAAATTATTCCATTCCTTTTTTACTCACAATTTGTACAGTGTCCCAACTTTTTTGGAATTGGGTTTGTATTTTTACAGAGTTCTGCATGCAGGGTCTCAATCGAATGTTTTTCCCATTTGGTGAAATCTTGATTGGGATTTGTCCGTTTTTTGGGACACTAGATTGCACAGTTTTCACTCAGGAAACATTTGTTTTACCCCAGTTCTCCAGGCGTTTTTGGATCCTTCAATCCAGTCATTTAAATGTAGTGCTCTCTGAAGCAGTTCCTGTCTAACTGCAAACATAGTCCCACATCACATTCCTGGCACTTCCATGGGGTGCTCCTTTTGCATCGTATGCAACGACGCCGACCCATGCTGGCCCTCTCTGAAAGGTTTTGAGTGTTACTCACAGGAACAGGCAGATGATCACATCTCTCTCTCGGGCTGCCATCCAGGGGAACACCTGTGAGCTGAGCAGCTAGCAGCTCCTGAAAGTTTTGCCGTGTCATGCACTTGTCATGGTGGATGGCACACAGCTCTTTGTGTAAAATGAAGCTGTTGGTCACTGCAATGTCTAGGAAGTGCTGGAAAATTGTCATGTACCACTTCCGTGTTTTACGGTGCACAGAATTTGTTCTGAGCATCTGGTCAGAGGTGTCAACTCCTCCCATATACTTATTGTACTGCTGAACTGCTGTTTTACCTGGGAACAGGGACCTTCTCTTTTCGCCCATCCTCTGTCGTCTGCCACCTCAGCACAGTCTCCCCGCTGTACACTGTGTGGACAGTTGTGCACATGGTGACCTCCCTTGTGTCCATCCACTTCACAAACAAAAGGACATCATTTCTGATCCAGCGAATGGAGCCTCTTGGTGACCTTTTGTTCAAGGCATTTTGTTTGGTTGAGGGAACACCAACTCTTCCTTCGCGATAAGTTCCACATGTGCCAAATCCCAGCTGGTGCAGATGTCGAAAGAGGAGAGGGCTTGTGTAGAAATTGTCACAGTAAATCACATAGCCTGACCCCAGATTGTCTCGGTTCACCAATTATGTGACAACATCAAAAGACAGGCCTTTCCCAGATGCAAATTTCCCAGTGTAGATTTTGAAGTCAATGCTGTAGCCGTTGACATCAGCTAACACAAAAAGTCCTATGCCCCATTTAGTAGGCTTGGCCTTCATATATTGCTTGAAGGATATCCTGGCTTTGGTGGCAATCATCCTCTCATCAACAGAAATGTGCTGTCTAGGGTGGTAAATAGACATGCACCTGTTCCTCATAATGTCCAATAGTGGTTGCACTCTGTGGAGACAGTCATATTCCTCTGTGCCCCTTTTCTTGTCATTTTCTGCATCTTCCATTGGATCACTGATGTGCAGATTGCAGGAGATTGCTAATAAACAATCCCTGGACATCACAGTAGCAGGAAAGGGAACATGAAACAAAGTCTTCTTCCTCCAGAAGTCCCTCACTTTTGGCAGATCCATCACACCCATGTAGAGAAGCAGACCTACGTACTTATTTATCTCTTCAGAATATACATCAGCCCATGTGAATTTCCTACCCCTCTCCAGATTACTCGCCACATTCTTGTTTGAGTTTGCACCCAAGATGCCAAAAGTGCCAAAAGTGAGGGACAATTTGAAAGCATTCCTGACACATGGCAGGACCCAACCGCTTCATTTACACAAAGACCATGCAGGCACACCACACATTCACACACACATACATGCATGTAAACACATACACAAATATACAGATATACACATAAATGCATGCATACACACACAAACGCGCGCATGCATGTACACACATTCGCATACACACGCACACATACACATGCACACTCACATATATATATATATATATACTTATATATATATATGTATATATATCTATAGATATATACACTCCATGCACACATTCACACAAAGAAACATACAAATAAACATATGCACACATGCACGCACGTACACACACACACACACACATAATTACACATGCATGCGGGGTGGGTTGGGGGGCGGGGTAAAGTGGACACACACACACACATGTACATACATACATACATACATACACGAGCAAACATGAAAGCACATAGGGACTTATACGCATGTGCATATAAACGCACATATACCACATAAGTGTGTGAAACAGTGGTATTTCAAACTGAAACACGGAGTCTGTGACTATTTTACTCACATTTCTCATACATTCATCAGAAAGAAACATAAGCTTCACTTACCAATCCACGTCTGGGTCAATGCCAGCAGCATACGCCTCCTCAATGTCTGAATACACAGACTCTGGGTCTGAAGAGTCATGCTCAGCCTCTTCCCAGGTGTCATCAAAGATCAAATCAATCGCTTCCTCTCTTGTAAAAGCTTTCTTCGCCATGTTTTCGTCCGTTTTTTAATTATATTTTGCACTCTCAAACTCTAACCTGCTGCGCTCCGTATCTCCCGCTTCAAATCCGCCCTTCCCCCTCTCCATGAAAGCTGCTGTGATTTGCTGATGGAAAGCATGCAATTACCGTATTAAGCCGTATATTGTCATAAAGCGCAATTGTCTACTATCGGGAGCAATTACTTTTTTTTCATAGTGTAAACGGTTAGTGAGTTATGATAACATGAATACAGCATGGTTAATACACGCCGCCAACACGTTCGGTTTTAAAGGGTTAAACAATGTTTGGAAATGACTTTCCCATATTTCTCCATTTTGTATTGCCAATTCTTCATGATCAGTTTTTTCAGATTGTTCCAATTTTCCCAGAATTGGTTTGTGTTCACTGACTTCTCAATGATTGTCAGTTGTTTTTGGGTGTATTGTGCCTTTTTGGTTCTGAGCGTATGTTTGTATTGTTTATTGTACTGTAAAGAAGGCGGGTCTCTGCATTATTTGGATCCTTGTGTTTCTGATTTGACAATGTTCTCAGTTTTTTGCGAATAGTTTTGCGAATAGTCTTGATCAAACCAATTTTTGTCATTTTTGGGTATTAGATTTTCTATTTTTTGTTTTCAATTTGGATTGTTTTGCTGATTTTTCAAATATGTAATTTATATCTTTGACTGCAAGATTGACACCCTCATTAGTGTGAGCATAGGTGTTATTTAGAAAGTTATCTACCAGCGCTTGTATTTTTTGGCTGCTAAGTGCTTTCTGATATTCTTCAGCGCTGTTTTCAGCCCATCTGTATGGCTTTCTGATGTTGTACAGCTCACTGGGTTTTGTGTTAATGCGTCTTTTTGAGATGCACAGTGATTTGACTGTGATCAGACAGAGGGGTTAGTTCTCTAACAGTGAATGATCTGAGAGATGAACTATGTCTGTTATCATATAATCAACTGTGCTATTCCCCAGAGGTGAGCAAAATGTGAATCTCCCTAAAGTGTCTCCTCGTAACCTACCGTTGATGATATACAGACCCAGGCTTCGACAGAGCTGCAGGAGGACTATTCCATTCTTATTTACTATTTCATCATGGTTATTTCTGTGGATATGGGAGAATGTTATTAATAGCAGTCAGTTTGTTGTTGATATATTTGCTCCCCTGTGTGTCGGTGAAGTCCGGCTGTAGTCCTGTTCTTGCATTCAGGTCCCCGCAGATGAGCATGTTTCCCTGGGCCTGGAAGTGGCTTGTCTCTTCTTCTAATGTGGAGAACATGTCTTTGCTATAGTAGGGGGACTCTGATGGCGGGATGTATATGGCACACAGGAATATATATTTTCTGGATGGGAGCAGTTCCTTGTGGATTTTAAGCCAGGTGTAGTATTTGCCTTGCTTTACTGTGTTGATGTGGTTCTGGAATTGTGATTTGTACCAGATGATTTTTCCTCCTGAGTCTCTTCCGTGTTGGACTGTGTTGAGTTTTTGTGATGGTAGGATGATTTTTCTGTAGTTGGGTGGGCAGCGGGTGATGGTGTCTGCCCTGCTTCATGTCTCCTGTAGAATATCCATCTCTTTGATGCTCTTCTGGAATTCTGTGTTTGAACTCTTTAGTCCAAAGGCTGTTGAATTCAAGCCTTGAATATTCCACACGGATACTGATAGAGTCATTTTAAGTGTGTGTGTATAGGTATTACTCTTGTACATTATTTGACAAGTCTTGATGTTGAGCAGGTGTCTTATCTGATTTGAGTTCTGCGGCTGCAGGGTTTTGAGGCTGTTGGACTGCTGCGGCGTAGCTCTGTGATGGTGCTCCAGGGGTCGAGTCCTGTCTGCTTCCTGGAGGAGGGGGGACGTTTCTTTGTGGCTGGGAGCTGCTCTTGCTGTGCTGAGGTTCTGAGGGCCACCTCTCTGAGCACAGGAGCCACGTTGCCCTTCGCGGCTCGTAAGTCGTTGGTCCCTGTGTGGATTATGATGTGCTTGTAAGTTTCATTCAGATTTTTATCAGATAAGATCTGAAGAGCCTTGCTTGTATTTGGGCACCACATTTTTTGTGCTTTCATTTTTGGAAACAAGAGTTTATCGTTTATATATTTTCTGTTGGAGTCGATGAGAATAAGAGCTTGTTTGGGTGGGGTTGTGTGGAGCAGTGCGTTGGGCTTTGGTCTGTGGATCTGATGAAGAGTGAGGCTCATCCTATGCAGGTGACTGATGATTGTCAGTGGGGGTCTCTAGACAGGTCAGGTGTTTAGCATGAGATGCTTTGGATGATGAAACGTGAAGAAATTGTTCCTTCATATTATTTATGTTCATCCTTCTTTCGAAGTTCTGATGTGAAGTGTTGGCAGAAAGCAGTATGCCATAAGTAGCTGCTTTCAGTGTAGAAGAGCAGGTTGGTCATTGTACTGCGGTCTCTCTCTATCTCGCACGCTCTCTCTCTCTCGGTGCTCGCTCTCTCTCTCTCTCTCTCTCTCTATCTATCGCTATCTCTCTCACTGTGTGGATTGCATGCTGGGAGCGGAAGCGTGGTGTGGGGTGTGAGAGTGGCACGCTTGAATTGGTTTTCAAGGTTAAATTCTTTTTTTCTTTTTCTAAAATTAAATTTATCATGTTTGGTTTATTTTTTTAGTTTAAGAAAAACACCGGTGTGATTCCTTCCTTGATAAGGGAAGCCATGGCGTCTCTCTCAGGCGAGGGAACGCCGGGGTTCTCTATCAGGAATGGATGTAAAGTTTTCTCGGATCAAGCGGTTACGGTAGAAGATGTGCTTCTAGCAATGGGCGAGTTTGTAGGGCACGAAAATATAGTATCGGCCTCTAGAATGAACAAGGCTGTGGTGGTGTTTCTTAAGGATGAGAAACTCATAAACATCCTTGTTGAAAAAGGAATTGTTGTTTCCGACACCCTGCTGCAAGTAATGCCTTTGCGTGCACCTGCTACGAAGGTCACCATTTCAAACGCGCCTCCATTCATTTCTAATAAGCAAATTCTAAAAGAACTGAGTCGCTTTGGAAAGTTTGCTGGATCCATTAAGATGGTTTCGCTCGGGTGTAAAAACGCCGTTTTAAAACGTGTGCTGTCTTTTCGTAGACAAGTTTTCATGTATTTAAATGCGCAGTCTGAGTCGTTGAATATTTCATTTCGCATTAAACACGGTGACGTTCCTATATGATTTTTGCAACGACAGATAGTTTGCACTGTTTTGAATGCGGGAATTTGGGGCATAAGAAGTTCACGTGTCCGCATAAGAAACAATCAGAAAATGGAAAGAACGCCAGAAATAATGAGCAATCTGATCAAAGCGAAAATAACGAAAGTCCAGATAAAGGAAAATGGCATATAGCGGTAAAGGATGTAATGATTCCGGAAAAAAAACAGAAGACAAATGGGGTTAATGATGAGGATTCGGCTTCGGCAGGTGAACCCAGCGTTGTTCCCCAGGCCGGTTCTTCAGCCGAGCAAAGCGCTATAGATCCAAGTTCAAAGTTAGAGGTGAGCGAGTTTATTTCATCTGTGCGAGTTGGTGATAATGCTGTTGGACCAAATGTTTTGAAGGATGATGTTGTTGCTGTTAAGGATGATGAACGTTTTTATAGTGATGTGGTTCCGAGTGTAAGCGGGTCACAGTCTAATGCGTCTGCGGAGAATGAAAATAGTGAAGAAGAACTGATGGATGATTGTGATATTTGTTTGGAGTTTTCAGAGATTGATTGCAGTCAGTCTTTGGATGACGTTTATTCTGTCGAGGAATTAAACGAGTTTCTGGATTTAACTAAAGGAAAAAAGGTTGATGTTGTAAATTTCTTCCCCGATGTTAATGCGTTTGTTAAATCAGTGGTGATCGCTCAGAAGACTGTTGGCTATGACGTCATTTCAAAACAAAAAAGATTTCGACTGAGAAAGTTTCTAACAATATTGTACGTAGAGCTCAAAAGGATCATGTAAAATTGTCAAAATGGAAAAAATAAAGCACATGGGTGTGGGATTTATCTTTATTTTTGTTCTGCTTTTCTGTCATTTTTTTGTTTCCTTTCTCTCTCTCCTGCAATGCAGATTCTTAGATTAGGATCTTTAAATGTGAATGGGTTGAGGGATGGGGGGAAAAGAGCTTTACTATCTGAATTTCTTAGGCTTAAAGATACTGAAGTAACACTTTTACAAGAAACTCATAGCGACATAAAAAATGAATCAGAGTTAAACCTGTGGTGGGAAGGAAAACTGTGTTTAAGCCATGGCACAAATGTCAGTGCAGGTGTAGTGATCTTATTTTCAACTCACCGTAATGTCAATATTTTATCAGAAATGGAAATAGAGAAAGGACATATTTTAATGGTGAAAGTTAAAATCGATAATCAGTTATTTGTTTTCATAAATATTTATGCTCCAAATAAAGGATCAGATAGAATCTTCATGTTTAGAAAGTTAGGAGAATTTTTAAAAAGTTATACTTTGGATGGGTTTTTAATTGTTGGTGGGGATTGGAATTGTACCCCTAATTTTCTTTTAGATAGAAATAATGAGGAACCACATCCTGTATCGGCTTCTTTCTTAAAAAGTATTACATTTCAGAATGATTTGGTAGATGTATGGAGAGATAGGAATAAAGAGATGAAACAATATACATGGACAACAGTTTCACAGGGAATGATAAGTGTAGCAAGACTTGACAGGATTTATGTCATGCGTGCTGAAAATAATTGAATAATGGGGTGTAATATTTTTCCATGCTGTCTATCAGATCACCATTTTATTACAGTCAATATTGGTTTGAGACAATCTAAATTCAAAAGCTTTTATTGGAAATTTAATGTTGCATTGTTGAAAGAGAAAGATTTTCATGAGAAATTTGAATTGTTTTGGAATGAATGGGGTTCTAAGAAAAATGAATTTGATAATTTGATACAGTGGTGGGAAATAGGAAAGACACAAATCAATTTTTTTTTGTCAGCAGTATACATGTTTTTCAACAAAAAAAAATTAAACAAAACATTTCTGAAATAGAACATGAGATCTTTCACATTACATCTGGTATGATTCAGCGTTTCACAGCTATTGCAACAACTGCCTACTCTTACTAAAATGCAGAGTAAGAATCTGGACAGCTCTATTTTGTTTGAGGAGTTAACTGATGCCGTTAAACAGATGAAGCCGGGCAGAGCACCTGGAATTGATGGACTATCAGCAGATTTTTATAAAGCTGTGTGGCATTACATTGGAAAAGACTTTCATGATGTGATCCAAGAATGTTTTAAAGAAAAGCGCCTTCCCACAAGCTGCCAAAGGGGCAGTATTAACACTATTACCAAAGAAGGGTGACTTGAGTGTTCTTAAAAACTGGAGGCCTGTGTCACTTTTAACAACTGATTATAAGCTAATAGCCAAAGTTTTGGCAAATAGGCTGAAAACTGTACTGGTAGATTTAATATGCCAAGATCAATCCTACTGTGTTCCAGAAAGAACAATTTATGATAACATTTTTATGATCAGAGACATTTTAGATTACTCCAAACTATATGAAGTGAATGTTGGCTTTTTGCTATTGGATCAGGAAAAAGCTTTTGACAGAGTCGACCATCGGTTTCTGTTTGAAACAATGAGTGCTTTTGGGTTTGGAGATGTTTTTATTTCTTGGATCAAACTTTTATACATGAATGCCTCTTGTATTTTAAAAATAGGTGATGGCTTAAGTAAACCAATAAGATTACTTAAAGGTATAAGACAAGGATGCCCACTGTCTGGACAGTTATATGCTTTAGCAGTGGAGCCACTCCTGTCTCTATTAAGAAAAGATCTGTCTGGTTTAAAGGTTGATGGGAACTGCAATGCGTTTAATTTAACAGCATATGCAGATGATATTACTGTAATTGTGAAAGATCAAAGAGATATTGATATTGTTAATTACAGTATCTCTTTATATGAGAAAGCATCATCTGCAAAATTGAACTGGAGTAAAACGGAAGCATTTTGGTTTAATGATAAAAGAGCAATGCCTTTACCTGTTATTCCTGTAAATGTAAAGTGGGGAAAAGATGGTTTTAAGTTTTTGGGCATCTTTTTAGGTTCAGACGTGTATCAAAGGAAGAACTGAGAAGGTGTAAAATATCAAATTTGCAATAGATTATCAAAATGGAACTGGATTTTACCTCAACTATCTTATAAATAATCTTGTATTTATATGCCTCTGTCCTATGGCATAAACTAATTGTGTTGAACCCCCCAGATGAGTTCTTTAGGGAAATTCAAAAAGTGTTTGTTAATTTTTTTTGGAATGGACAACATTGGCTAAGAGAGTCAGTATTGTATCTGCAGTTAAGTGAAGGAGGCCAAGGTCTTATGGACATCAAGTCCAAAGTAGCTGCATTTAGACTGCAGACTGCACAAAGACTCCTCTATCACCAGTCTCAGAACTGGACAGAAATAGCTTGTGTTTTATTAAATAGAGTGGGGCGGATGAACTTGGATAGACACCTCTTTTTAATGAATTTGAAGGAAGTGGATTTTAATGGACTCCCTTCTTTTTACGCATCAGTATTAAATGCATGGCAAATATTTACTGTTAAAAGACAGCAGTCTGAGATAACCCATGAGTGGGTTCTTGAAGAACCTTTAATTTGTAATCCTCTTTTATCTAGTGTGATTTTAAAATCTAAGGGTGTCTGCACAAGCCTGGTTCGAGCAGGAATATGCAAAATCTGTCATCTTAGGTCAAGGGATCAATGGATTTCTGCAGAAAATCTGGCCATGAAGATTGGTATCCATTCTGTTCGGACTGTTGAAAAATTATTATTTGAGATTCAGGAGTCTTTTCCTGTAATACCATTGCAAGAAGAGATAGGTAAGAATGTATTCCCTAGCATCAGTGTGGGTGTAAATGTAGGAGATTGGCAGGAGGTTGATGGAAGATTACTTTCTCTTACAACACCTGAACTTGGCATCTTTGTCACTATATCTAAGAAGTCACTTTATCTTGTTTGTGTCAAATATCTAAATTTAAGAGCATTGAAAGATCTTCCAGAGACCAAATGGACTAATTTTGTTGAATTAGGTACTACTCCAAAAGGATGTTGGAGGTCATTGTATAAGAAACCAGTTGAAAAACGAAGTGGGGATTTGCAATGGCAGATTTCTCATTGGATTTTGGCAACAGACCGTTATAAAGCTCATCTAAATGCTTTGCAAGGAGAAGAGTGTTTGTTTTGTGGTCTTTCAGAAACAGTATTTCATATATTCATTGGATGTTCAAGGTTATTAGGAATTCTTGGTGTGTTAAGAGACTTGAGCAATAATCTTGGTATTATTTTTACAAATAGTTTCTTTATTTTTGGACCAAAATATAGCGCCTCAAACAAGAGTAAAATTGTTTTGATAAATTTTTTATTTGGTAAGTCAAAAATGGCAATTTGGCTGACAAGAAAGCGCAAAATGCTGCTTAACAGTGATGCCGATCCTTTGAACATGTTCAGAGCTCTGGTAAAAAGTAGGCTGGTTATGGAGTATAGTTATTATGAATTGGTGAATGATACTGAATCCTTCTTTTTTTATGAGGTGTTGGAAATATTTTGTGTCAACCCACTGAAGAGGGAGGTTGTGATATATTGTTATAAAAGAAACTGTTTTTATTTTTAATAATTTTATTTAGAAGGATACGTATTTATGAAGTAATGGAGTGTTTAATGGTGTATGTTTTTTGTGTTAATGGATTGTAATTAAAGAGATGTTGAAAGGTCTCTTTCTCTCTCTCTCTGGCTCTCACGCGCTCGCTCTCTCTCTCTCTCTCACACACACATGATGCACAAAACTCCGCATTTGAACAGTCAATAGCAAATACTTAAACTAATAACAAAACAGTAGCTGATTCAGAGTGCCAGATTGTCAGATTGTAAAGATACATCCTAAAAACTAGAAAGCTAAACACTGAAAAATGTTAAAGGTAACTTTGAAAATTTTAAGAGTACACATTGAAAAACTTTTAGCATAGATAAAAGCAGATTTAGCGGGAAGCCAATGTCTCTCCACCCAGCCTGCTGGACCCCCTCCCCCCCCCAGGTCTTTTGGAACAGTAGGGATGTGGGAGCTGGATGACTGGCAGTGCTGTATATGCGAAGCTAGAGGGCAATGAAGGGGTGACTCTGATGCATGGTTCCGTGTATTTGTGCCCACCCAAAAATAGAATCCCTAGGCCGGAGTTCAACTTAGCGCGTCACCGAGAGATGGATGAGTCTACACTACTCAGCTAGAGTATTTTAAGGTAGAGTCGAAATGCTCATGTGAACGGTGACATCCAGTTGAATTGGCTCTTCTTTCTCTCTCCTCACCAGCCAGAACCTGTAGAGGTGTGTGCGGGAGTAGTACTGGTGCATGTATACTAGTGGGTGCAATCGATAAATCCAGGTGGATGCTGCACAATGGTGGTGGTTGAGCGGGACAGAACCGAACACCACCTTCCCCGGCCCCCCCCCCGACGCCCCCCCCCCCCCCCCACCCCCCCCCCCCCACCCCCCCACACCCCCCCCCCCCCACCCCCCCCCCCCCCCCCCCCCCCCCCACCCCCCCCCCCCCACCCGCCCCCCCCCCAGACCCCCCCACCCCACCCCCCCCCCCCCCCCCCCCCACCCACCCCCATAATGATTGTAAAGCACATTTGAGTGTCCAGAAAAACAAAATAAGAGTTATAATAATGCCTCAGTCAGTAATTTCATTTATTTATACGGGGTCCGGAAGATGTTTGTGACGCACACGGGTTCATCATGGGCATATGAAAAAATAATTGGCATGTACCAGGAAGTATGACCATTTTAGCCCGGTTCTGTCAACACTGCACTAGCTACCTATTAAATATTGTATAGATTTTAAAATCTTGCTTTTTACTTATAAAGCCCTGAATGGTTTAGAACCTCAGTATTTAAACAAGCTCTTATTACACTATAGTCCTCCATGTCTGCTGCGTTCTCAAAACTCTAGCAATTTCATAAAACCTAGAATATCAAAATCAACTGCGGCGGAAGATCCTTTTCCTATTTAGCAACCAAACTCTGGAATAACCTACCTAACATTGTTAGGGAGGTAGACACACATGTCAGTTTAAATCTAGATTAAAGACCCAACTCTTTAACCTGGTTTACACATAACAAACACACTAAGACATTTTTAATATTCAAATCCGTTAAAGGATTGTTAGGCTGCATTAATTAGGTCAACTGGAACCGGGAACTTTTTTCATAACACCCGATGTACTTGCTACATATTTAGAAGAATGGCATCTATGCTAATAGTCTCTTTAATTCTTATTCCGAGGTCACGGTAGCCACCCAGATCTGGTCTGTATCCAGATTAGATGGTCACTGCTGTCACCCGGATCCAGTACGTATCCAGCCCAGGTGGTGGATCAGCACCTAGAGACGACCACTACAGCCCTGAATGTCAGCAGAGACAATGTCAACTAGATGAGCCCCAGAGACAGATCCACAGTGAGGACCTTGTCTCCTAGACGGCCATCGGGGCAAGACCACAGGAACCAGTTGAGTCCTCTGCGCAGTGTGACATTGCTGCAGCCTGAAATTGAACTGCTGTTTTTTTCTGGCCAGAGGAGAACTGGCCCCCTGTCTGAGCTTGGTTTCTCCCAAGGTTTTTTTTCTCCTTTCTGTCACCAATGGAGTTTTGGTTCCTTGCCACTGTAGCCTCTGGCTTGTTGTTGATGACACTTAATTTCCAGCGATATCGTCGACTTGATTGCACGGACACTATTTAAACTGAACTGAGCTGGATGATAACATCACTGATTTCAATGATGAACTGCCTTTAACTGAAAAATGAGTGTTTACAATTATCATTTTGCATTATTGACACAATATCTTCCTAATTAATGCTGTACAGTTGCTATGACACAATCTGTATTGTTAAAAACATTATAAATAAAGGTGACCTGACTTGACTTGACTTGTATCAAACTGACCTGGTCTCTCTCTGTGCTCCTTGAATTTAAAAATCTATCGAGGACATTCAAAGATGCAGGTAGCGGATCTCTGCTTAAATTCCAAAATACTCCGTCCTTTCAGTCCCTCTAGGTGACCTACTACTCAGTGACGTAACCCATGTGTGATGGAGACATTGTCAGAGTGATCTCTACCTTTTCTCTGTCTTCTCCTCCTGTCCATGCACTGCCTACTCTCCCTAACAGGGCGATTTCTGTCAGGACCACTATCGTCAAAGATGATTGACAATTAGCATACAGTTTGGATTGGCGGTTTATTTATGCTCTGGGCAAGAACTCCCTGCACATCCACGCAGCCTATCATGGATGAGAGAGGTATTTGGCGCCCAGTTCATTATTACTCTATCAAACTAGATGTAGTTGCTCAGGGTATGGGTCCATGTCTCAGAGCAGTACAGGCAGTCCACCTAGCCCTTGAAGCTTGTTCCAGTGTGGTGTTAGGGCAAACAATAACAGTCAGGTGTCCACATGCTGTATCTGCACTAATGAATCAAGCTAAAGTCACCTCTGTCACCTCCTCCCATTGGGGAAATTGGTTAACTACACTCACAGCCCCCAATATTATTTTGCAACGTGCTCCAGTCACTAATCCATCCTCTTGTATGATGTCTGCAAGGACTGAGGTTTCTTTAGAGGATAGAGAAGTGACTCATGATTATGTTACGCTTACGCACTCATCTCCAAGTGCAATTGCGGAAACGGCATTGAATAATGCTGATTTTGAATTGCTTGTTGATGGTTCTGCTCAAGTTATTGAAGGTAACAGACGAGCAGGATATGCGGTTACTTCCTTTTCTGATGAAGTAGCGTCTGGCCGTCTACCAGATCACTTATCTGCACAAGCAGCAGAACTGATAGCTTTAACTAGAGCATGTACACTGGCCTCAGAATCAACTGGAAATATCTATACAGACTCTAGATATGCTTTTGGGGTAATTCATGATTTTGGCATTATATGGCAAAGTCGTCAATTCCTCACCTCTTCTGGGTCTCCTATCAAACATGCAGAATTAGTCAAAGATCTAATGTTCGCAATGACTCTTCCAAAGAAATTTGCTGTTATAAAAGTGAAGGCACATCTCATACCAAATACTGCAGAAGCTCAGGGTAATGCTCTGGCTGACTCAGCTGCTAAACAAGCCTGCTTATACACCACCGTGCAGGTGTGTGCTGGTACACATAATGTCATTCTGCCACCAGATTCGCTCACTGACCTTTACAAAGATGTCCCCCTGTATGAGGCTTGGACATGGCTTGATAAAGGAGCTGTGGTGGATTCATCAAGCTGCTGGACCAAAGGGGGAAAATATGTTGCACCTGAGTCACTACTACCATATCTGGCCCAGCAGCTCCATAATTTAGGCCATATTAACCCAGCAGCAATGACTAATCATTTCTCAAATCAGTGGTGGAACCCTGCATTTAGAGCAACAGAGACAGCCAAGCGATGTGTCATATATCAACAGAATATTGACATTCCAGCAACAACAACAGTAGCAGCACACACCCCAGCCGCACCATGGCCTTTCCGACAGCTACAGGTAGATTACATCTCAATGCCTCCATGTAAAGGAAAAACTGATGTCTTAGTAGTTGTGGACAAATTCTCAAGATGGGTAGAAGCCTATCCCACAGAGCGAGAAACTGCTACACATACAGCTAAATGTCTGGTAAACGATTTCATCCCCAGATGGGGTTTGCCTGATTCAATTGACTCAGATCAAGGTACACACTTTACAGGGGAAGTTGTAAAGGGAGTAGCCAGGATGCTTAAAATCAAATGGAACCTTCACTGTCCATATAGGCCACAAGCCTCAGGTCAAGTAGAAATGGCAAACAGGACTATTAAGACAAGGTTAACCAAAATGCATCAGGAAGGAATATCATGGCAAGGACCATACCAGGTGTTGTTAGTAACAAAAGCTGCAGTATTGTGCCAAGGAAAGAAAACTTGGACTCGTGTATCTCATTGCAAAATAATTCCACCACCCACAGGGACAGATTAGGACACACAGACCAGAAAGGAGCCCAGGGAAGAACCGAAGTGCAATAGGCCTCGGGGGCCAACCCTGTGATGAAGATTCCCTCATAGGTTTTTTCCCCTTTTCCAAAGATTATCCTCACCTCACTGGTCCATAGGTGTCACAGCATTAAAGATTAGGGAAAGTAAATACAAAATTCTATACGATCACAATTAACCCTCTACCGCATGGTGTAGCCATATGGCAACATACTCTTTGTGTTCATGTCCTTGCCACTGTCTCTTTAAGAGAACATTCTTGTTTTTTTGTTGGAAAGAGAAGACCTTAGTTTAGCCAATGATGTGCTTTGATTAAGTCACATGACATGCAGTTTTTTTCTGTGGCGAGATTTCTGACAGACTGCTGTCTCTTGTCGGTAGTTGCTGAAAGCAAACTAAAACGTCAGTAACAAACAAGGACCAGTCTGTGTCACTTCCACAAAAAAATCTAAAACATCACTGTTATGATGTTATGATGACATATTCACGTCTCAAAAAAGTTTTTATAAAATTTGTTTTTTGGTAAATCATTCAAATGTATGTGTTGCCAAGTGGCAACACTGTGCAATAGTGGAATGACATTATTACAATAGTTTAGCTAGCTAGCAAGGTCAGCTGCAATTTGTTAAGCTGTAACAATAACAACATTAATACTAGTGAAATAATGTTGATTAGTCATATGTTAATGGCATTTGTATTATGGATATAATCAAATTGAAATGGCAGTTTTACTTTTGATTTAAATATGAATACAGGTAACATTACATCAGTGAGCATGGCCATATTATATGGCAAGGTAAAGAAGAAAAGGGCAGAACTTGCTCTTCCTGCACATGAAAAAACTGCTTTGTGAAGTTTCATACATAAAAAAGGTGATCTTTCAAGGATTATTGGGGGGGATGGGGGGCTCATGTTCATAGTCTTCCTCACAAGAGATTGTATAATGCTGAATTTTCATGAACTGCAATGTTTTTGGTTTTATGTCAATGTTTTATGATACATTATATACAGCATTATATTTGTTTTAACTGTATAAATTTGCAGTTTAAATAACATTCATGAAAAATGTAATGAAATTAAAACAAATATAAATCATTATTCAGCAAAAAAAGAATAGAATAAATAAAAGCACAAGTTCTTGGAAAGTATGTATAAGGTGTCAATTAAAAGTAAGTACTGTGTTAAAGCTTATAATAGCACCAATTGAATCAACACAAACAACATTTCTGAGGAAAAATATTAATTATAAGTAAGCTTACACTTATTCTAAGATAGATCCACTATTGTATGCTGTTGCCGTATGGCAACATATCATAAAGTACCTTAAAATAATATTTTTTCCCCAAATTTTTTTTACAGCACTTCAAGTTAAGCCATTCTTAGAAAAGAAAAATATTCAAATATTTTTTTCTATAGGTCTATCATAATGCGTGCGGTAGAGGGTTAAGTTTAAATAGGAAGTTAGATACATGTTTGTGTGGAGGTGTGTGTGTATGTATATGAATCCTGCTCTGCCGTTTTTTTTTTTTTCCCCTTTTCTCTTTGTGTGCAGATCTGAATGCATGGAAGTCCTGAACTCATGTACACAACCTCCTCCTCAACATTCCCTGGGAGCAAGCCATTATCGGAGACATCAGCAAGAGACCATAAAAAGGAACAAAAAATATTCACCATCTGAACAACTCTTCAGAACTAGCGGACAAGACTACACCCAACAAAACATCAAAGTTTTTGTTTTATTTTGGCAAAACTTGGACAACATACACCAGGTTACCATTTGTGATGTACAAGTTAATCGTACTAGTGACAATTATAAATATCACAGAAGCTTGGGACTCCAAGAGCAACATATTCATGACCATTATTAATATGTTAAGAAATGCTTTCTTTGCTGGTAGAGATGTATGCATGCCACATCCACCTTCTGTTGGAGCAGGAATCCCATGGGTAGCACACCCCATTTCTGACTGCGATACCTGCACTCTATTGGGTGTTCTCATTAATGGGATTTTTAACAGAAGCACATGTCATGACGTGACTGCTCCTCCAGCCTCACCATGTTGCATTCCAAGTTTAGGGTCCTGCAATTTGACGTCAACCACACCTGTTATGACAGACTTACTCTTACCAATGACATTTAGTTGGTGTGTTGAAAATCTATCCTCAGACTCTAATGACTTGGGAAAAATTCCCATTGCTGCATGTGGTTTCGTAATTAAAATGGGAACGTCACTGAAGACAGAAATTTCATCATCCACACGACAAAAGAATGAGGATGTGGATGTATTAGGCGAACTATCTCATTATCTAAGCTATTGAATGTGAATCAGTGGTGCAGAATCCCCCCTCCAACAGGCATGTTTTGGCTATGTGGAACCTCAATCTATAGTGTACTACCAGTCAAGTTAAACGGCAGGTGCACCTTAGTCTATGCCCTACCCGCAGTCAGAGAAAACGTCTCTAGGTTACGTATGTAACCATGGTTCCCTGAGGGAATGAGACGCTGCGTTGAGTCGCTTTGGGAACGCCCTTGCGTGACCGCGTTCGAAGCACGTGTCAATCCGTCCAAAGGAGCGCGAGAACGTCACGAGCAGGGGAGTAGCAACGCGAGAAATCACTAAAAGCGCATGGCCGGGGGCGGCAAGCCCAGATTCGATGAAGTAGGCCGCTGCAGAGGAGCAGGGGGAAGTATGGCACTGAGATGCAGCGTCTCGTTCCCTCGGGGAATCATGGTTACATAGGTAACCTGGAGACTTTTCCCTTCAGGAACTCGAGCTGTGTTGAGATTCGCTTTGGGAACGAGAATACCGACTGCGCCATACTGCCAAGTCCCTGCCTGTGTGTGTATCAGTTGAGCACATCACGAAGAGAGAACTTGAGAACTTGGGAACCTGGGGTAGATGTCAGGTCTAGGTTGTAAAAGCGGACAAAAGTGTGTGGAGAGGACCAGCCCGCCACAGCACAAATGTCCTGCAAGGCCAAACCCAAGCTGAAAGCCTTGGAGGCCGCCATACTCCTGGTCGAGTGCGCTCTGACCCCATAGGTGACGGGAGGCCAGAGGAATCGTAGGCTAGTGAGATGGCCTCGACCACCCACCTACCCATAGTCTGCTTGGTCGCCGGAAATCCCTTCTTGGCGGACCAAAACAAACAAAAAGCTGATCTGCCTTACGCCACGGGGCAGCTCTGTGTGCGTAAGCGTCCAGTGCTCGAACTGGACAGAGCAGATTAAGCCTTTCTTGCTACTTCCTGGAACGGAGGAGGACAGAATGCCTTAAGTACTATGGGCCCTGGTGAAGAAGTGGGCACCTTAGGGACATACCCGGCCCTCGGGTAAAGGAATGACCTAACCATGCCTGGAGCAAACTCCAGGCACGAAACAGAGAGTGCCTGAAGATCCCCAATCCTTTTTAGTGAGGAAATAGCGAGGAGAAAGATGGTCTTGAGCCTGAGCAACTTGACCGAACTTCTTCTATGGGTTCAAAGGGGGCATTGCATAAGCCCTCCAGAACCACAGCCAGGTCCCATCAGCCTCAGGGTGCCACGGAGGAAACGAGTGGCAAGTGGGTGTCTTCCCAATGATTGACCACCCAGAAGGGCGTGGTAAGCAGCTAAGGCCGCCACGTATACCTTCAGAGTGGAAGGAGATAACCCTGCAGAGAATCGCTCCAGCAGAAACTCCAGAACTGTACCAATTAGATAGTTGACTGGGTCCTGCAGTCGCTGTCCGCACCATGAAGCGAAAAGTTTCCACTTCAAGGCATACTGTTTCCTAGTGGTGGGAGCTCTGGACTGGAGTATAGTCTCAACAACCTCAGTTGAGAGACCAGATGCTAGGAGCTGTGCCCCCTCAGGGGCCATGCCCACAGGTTCCATAACTCCGGGCGGGGGTGAAGAATGGCGCCCCCCGCCTGAGAGAGGAGGTCCCTCCTGATCGGAATCTCCAGCGGAGAGCCATCGAGGAGGGACACCAAGTCCGAGAACCAGCTTGTACAAGGGGTGCGAACACAGACCCCCCTGCCGATTGATGTAGGAGACCACCGATGTGTTGTCTATGTGGACAAACACATGATGCCCCCTTAGGTCTGGAAGGAAGTGTGTCAGAGCTCGAAACACGGCCAGCATTCCCCGGCAGTTGATGTGCCAAAAGAGATGATGGCCTTCCCACAGACCCTGGGCAGAGCGGCCACTCATGACCGCTCCCCAGCCCGTGAGAGAGGCATCCGTCGTTAGCCTTACGCAACGACAAGGAGCCCCTAACGTCGGGCCTTGAACCAGGAACCAACGTTTCTTCCACATGTCAAAGGCACGTAAGCATCGCCGCGTGACCTTGATCATGCAAAGCGGATTCCCCCTCGGGGAAAATCCTTTGGTTCTGAGCCACCACTGCAAGGGTCTCATGTACAGCAGGCCAAAAGGTATCATGTTGGACACCACTGCCATCAGGCCCAACAGCCTCAGAAACTGTTTGACAGTGAGTGACTGGCCTTCTCTTACTCTCGTGACTGTCGTGAGGATTGAATCGATTCGAGCAGGAGACAGACGTGCCTGCATCGAGGTTGAGTCCCACACCACGCCTAAATAAGTGGTTCTCTGTAGTGGAGAAAGAACACTCTTCTTGGCGTTTAGTCTTAACCGCAGCTCTCTCATATGGGCGAGGACGACATCTCGATGCCGAGCCGCCATCTGCTCCGACTGAGCTAGTGTTAACCAATCGTCGATATAATTGAGTATGCGGATGCCCTGGAGTCGCAGTGGAGCCAGAGCAGCATCCACACACTTTGTGAAAGTGCGGGGTGAGAGTGAGAGGCCGAAGGGAAGAACTCTATATTGGTATGCTTCGCCCCCGAAAGCAAACCTCAGGAACTTCCAGTGTTGAGGAAGGATGGAAACATGGAAATAAGGGTCTCTGAGATCTATCGTAAAAAAACCAGTCCTCGGACTGGATCTGAGACACTATCCGCTGATAGTGAGCATCTTGAACCGAAGCAGTTTGATAGCGCGGTTCAGAAGACGGAGATCTAAGATCAGACACAACCCCCCATCCTTCTTTGGAACAATGAAGTAACAGCTGTAGAACCCGGACACTCTCTCGAGAGAGAGAGGAGGAACACGTTCTATGGCCCCCTTCCTCAAGAGAGTATCTACTTCTTGTTCCATTACCAGAGCCTGCTCGGGGCCCACTAGTGTGGGGATGACCCTGTTGAAACGAGGCGGACGAGAACCGAACTGTATTCTGTAACCTTTCTCTACAATCTGAAGGACCCATTTTGAGATATTTGGTAGAAGATCCACGCTACCAGAAAATCTACTAAGGGAACCAGCCTCTCGAGGTGGCAGGGGTATATTAGAGGAGCCAGTTCGGGCCCTAAAGGCAGATGACCGGCAGGGAACGACCGACCTGACTGCTGTAGCACCCTCACTTGAGGGGGCGAGCTCTCCCGTGCCGTACCGTTGCCGGGCGGCAGCTGGGAATTTCGCTCGTCGGAGCTCACTGAGCCCTGAAGCACCGAGGTGGCAGGGGTATCAGTGAACCTCCATGAGGGCACTGAGGGAACAACCGACCCGACTGCTGTAGCACCCTCAATTGAGGAGGCGAGCTCTCCCGTGCCATACCGTTGCTGGGCGGCAGCTGGGAATTTCGCTAGTCGGAGCTCACTGAGCCCTGAAGCAACAAGGTGGCAGGGGTATCAATGAACCTACATGAGGGCACTGAGGGAACAACCGACCCGACTGCTGTAGCACCCTCACTTGAGGGTGCGAGCTCTCCCGTGCCGTACCGTTGTCGGGCGGAAGCTGGGATTTTCGCTCGTCGGAGCTCACCGAGACCTGAAGCACTGAGGGTGGCAGGGGTATCAATAAGCCTCCGTGAGGGCACTGAGGAGGATTGGGCACCGTATACTGAGGTGTTATCCTTTCCTCGCCAGGTGGGCTGCCCTCAGGGACCTGACAATGGTAGGACCATTAGGTCCTCTTAGACAAATAACGGTCCGCAGATCCGTTTTCGGTCTAGAAGACCCCAACTGAGAGCATCGCCCCGAACCCCGATCTTTCTGTGGAGGGGTGCGAGTCGCAACGCTCTGTTTTTGAGACTGGCAATATGAGGAGCTTTATGACTTGGGCTGCTGCCGCTCAGCAGTCCCACCCCTGAGCAGGTCAGCCTGGTATGCTTGTAACACCGCCATGGTGTGCAAACAATCGCCAGCCTGACCTACCGCCGTATAAGCTTTCCCAACCAGACTCGATGTAAGCCTAACAGGCCTGGTGGGAAGCTTCGGGCCTTCAGGGACGAGGAGAGATAGCGCGAAAGGCGTCTGCTCCACCCACTGGCATCGCCCCCGTACCTTATCATTCAGCCCCATGATGTGCTTGAATAATTTGTGACTGTGGGGCTGTAATACGGGATGATTACGGTTTCTCCCACGATCTTGACACTTCAGCATGGAGATCGGGGAAAACGGAATGCCCCCGTCATGAAGGCTGTGATCTGATTTCAGAAAACGCTCGTCTAATTATTTTTTAGGATGAGCGTCCTGTTTCTAGGTTGGCCAAACTATATTTTATTTTGGCGCGAAACACACCCCATAATCACGAATCACACCTCATACGCGAGGGACTGTGGTGGCGAGTCCACAGTCTCCTCTGTCTCGACACTCATCACACCCACCTCGGAGGAGGAAGATAGATGAAGCATCTGGCTCTCTCTCTCTCTGGGGGGGTGGGAAGAAACCTGAGAGAGAGCCGCGGATCTAGCGGGTGAGGACCGAGGAAAGGACGAGCCCGTCTCGGATCCCTACACTAAATCCACCCGCGATCCCCACGACAACAGTCTGCCCTGTGCCTCGGCAACAGAGAGACCGCTGCCAGCGGGATCGCGAGCCTGGCCGCTCTCTTCAAACGCAGCCAGGTGAGAGCGGAGTGTGCGCAGCGAGAGCTCGCAGTGATGACAAACAGCTGACCGTGCATGCTTCGCTCCTAAACAAACGACACACAAATCGTGTGTATTCTCTGCCGCCAGGTATCTTGAGCAGGGAGAAACACAGCGTTTGTAAAGCCGTTCGCTCGCCATAGCTTTCTCATTGTTTTATATATATATATATGAGTGCTTGTGCGGACAGACAACAGTAAATAGACAGACACATACACAGAGCGCTACTGAAGGACAGAAGCTGGGTTGCGCCCGGGCCGGATTGCGCTTTTATGCTTTCTGTGCTTCGTCACACTGCTCGTGACGTCCGCTGCTCCATTGGACGGATTTGACACGTGCTTCAGAACGCGGTCACGCAAGGGCGTTCCCAAAGCGACTCGACGCAGCTCGAGTTCCTGAAGGGGAACTTGAATTCCACTCCAGTCCTAACAACAGAAGATACCAACTTTCAAAATCCTCCACGTTTAAGTGATTCAGTTCCTACCATTAACCGGGAGGATGGTTGCATTCCAGGCTTCACTTGCGCCCAAACCTGGTGGTCAAGAACTCTTGGGGCATTAATTCCAAGTTATGGTGTTATGCAAGCTCTGGATCAAGTTAGAAGTTTATCTGAAGCTGTACAAAAGCTAGCCAATGATACAGCTTTGGCCATTAACAACATTTCTAATACTTTAGCCTCACACCAACTTATGATACTACAGAACAGAATGGCACTGGATTATATTCTTGCTACACAAGGGGGAGCATGTACCATTATTGGTCCTGAATGTTGCACTGGCTTGGTTGACCCAACCAATAACCTAGATAAAATACAAAGGGACATTAGGGAATTATCACTGAAATTGCATGATATGACTGTGGAAAATTTCTCATGGTTTGGAAACATCTTTGGAAAGTCATGGTCATGGCTTAGAGAAATAGTAGTTTTGTTACTGTCATTTTTCCTATTCTGCTACATATGTTTATGTTTTATAAAATGTCTTACACAATGAATTACTGCCCCCTCTAGAAAAGAAGTAATAGCAGTATCAGTAACAAAGAGGAATTATTATCCATAGATGATTCGTTTTTCTTAGGGTTATTGTTGTTTGTTTGCTTGTTTTTCTCTCCTTCTCATTTAGTGACATAAAAAAAAATTACATATGTGATTCAATATTATCAAAGGCACTGGTTTTAATGACTAGCCTTGTTTTAAAGTTGTATATGGTGAGAGTTCTCTAGGAACTCTCAAAGGGGTAAATGTGGGAAAATAATCCTCAAAGACACCGTAATAACAATTGACCATCTGTATTTTTTTCTATAACCAAATTCTCTCCTCTTTGATTGAGGTCAGCTGTCCTCGGGATGTTGACATAGCCTTTGTTCCTGTGAGACTCAGCTACGAGATATTGACATAATCTTAGTTCCTGTAACCAGAGGGGGGCTTAAACCCTTTTGGCAAAGTCGTTTAGATGATTATGAGATAGACCTGCTGGAGTTTTACAATCAGGGGTAAATTCCTGCTCTTTTCTGTTCTTTGATCTAATGATGTCACCTCTGAATACTGTGTCAACATCCCAAAGGACGACCCCTGAAATGCCTTTAAAAAGTAAGACACCTCTGTATTAGTTAGACTTTTGATGACTGCAGCACCACACAGCGCGTTCTCAATAAAGAGTCCTGCTGAAGATACCCAAGAGTATCCTGGACTTCGCTTCTGAGTTTCCAACAAGAGCTAATGCATGTGCTATTTTACGGAGTCTGGGAGGTCTTCAGTTGGGCAAATGTCGCTTCTTGATGGACCCCCTGTCACAGTTATGGACTTTTGTTTGTGTTCCTGTTCTCCTGCCTTAAGTCTGGCTCACACTATAGGATTTGTAACCCGATTTAGCCCCGATTTCCCCCTCCCGAGAATCGGAGCAAAATCTTGTCGAGCCCCTCGATCGGTCCCGATGTTCGGCGCGGATTATCTGGTAATGTGAGGCGTTCAACGATCGAATCTTGCACCTCCCGATCTGCTTGCACACAAATCGGGGCCACCCCGATCATATCAAACATGTTTGATATTTAGGATTTAAATCGGGATGATGACGGCTATATGATTACATCAGTAATTTCACAATAGCCAATGCGCGACTGCAAAACAGCTGCTGTACGGTCCCCTTGGATAGTGGCAATGGAGGAAACTGCTTCTTGACGTTTTATAGCAACACAACTGTCTGTATAATGTTTCGAAAACATATCACAACCATAAGGAGAAAGAGAAGCGCTGGAGTGAAATCGCCTCAGTTTTGAATGTACAGGGTGAGTGTAGAAAGCATCTAGCAGGCTAGCTAACATATGTAAACATCACTGAAATGACGATCTGCTCCCTCTGGCATGATAATCTTAAAGAGGTTTTATGATGCTGCTAAAAATAACATTATTTTGTGTATTTGGTGTAATGAAATGTGTTTATGCGATTTAAGGTTAAAAAAAAACATTATTTCCACATACTGTACATTATTGTTTCTCCTCTATGCCCCGCCTTTCTGAAACGCATCGATTTTTACAAACCTCATCGATCTGAAAAAGCAAGGTCTGCTCTGATTGGTCAGCTATCCAGTGCGTTGTGACTGGCCGAATTCCTCAAGCGTGTGACGGAAATGTTATGTCCCTTACCGTATTGTGATGCCTGCGGTAACCACATGTGACGACCCCGGGCTGGACTCCGCTTCGTCCACGGTGAAAGCCGATCCGGCAATCCACGCCGAGTTGACGTATTTCAGAGCGACAGCACGGCCAGCTCAGGGCATGACGAAGCGAAATGTGTCCATTTTTGGAAGGCCAAACAGAGTAGTTTCGCTTTCACAACGACGCACACAGCACCTTCACGACATGGCGGCGGCTGCAACAACAATACTACAGCTAGAATAATAGTTACGCCTTCTTTCTTTGCGTGAAGATGTGGGTGGTGTTATGCAAATCTTCCCACATAGTTATGTAGATATGTGGGGGCGTGTTAGAGCGAGCAGTTTTAGGTAGGCGTGGTTAAATCTTAACTTTTATAAAGAATATCTATCTGGATTTGAGACTTTAGTCTTTGCCACTTTACAGATTTTCTTTATGCACCAAGAGTTTGTAGCACTCCAAAGAGAAAGGAAAAAATTTAAATAGCATCATATGACCCCCTTTAATAATATCTGGTAGTGTGTGATGCGCCCCGATGTTTAAATATTTGTAGTGTGTGCATGTTTAGGATTTTGAGGGAAGATAATCTGCAAAGATTCTCCTTATGTGTGCTGCAACCACATTACATAATCAGTTAGGATTTTAAAACTCCTATAGTGTGAGCCCGGCTTTAGTCTTCCTGTGACCTAGTTTTCCTGAGTTGCCATGCTTGGTTAATTTGGTTCCACTTGTGTTTATTTATTAACTCATTTGTCTATTAGTACTTAACCCTCTGGGGTCTGAGGGTGTTTTGGGCCCTGGAGAAGTTTGACATGTCCTGACATTTGTGCTTTTTCAGTTGCTAATAAACATTTTAATGAATAAGTTTAGTAGCACCATAATCAGCACAAACTGGCCGACACACTAAATTGGCCCACTTTTAGTACAGTGAGTACGGAAAGTATTCAGACCCTCTTAAATTTTTCACTCTTTGTGATATTGCAGCCATTTGCTAAAATCATTTAAGTTATTTTTTTTTTCCTCATTAATGTACACACAGCACCCATTATTGACAGAAAAACACAGAATTGTTTAAATTTTTGCAGATTTATTAAAAAAGGAAAAACTGAAATATCACATGGTCATAAGTATTCAGACCCTTTGCTCAGTATTTAGTAGAAGCACCCTTTGATCTAATACAGCCATGAGTCTTTTGGGAAAGATGCAACAAGTTTTTCACACCTGGATTTGGGGGATCCTCTGCCATTCCTCCTGGCAGATACTCTCCAGTTCTGTCATGTTGGATGGTAAACGTTGGTGGACAGCCATTTTAGGTCTCTCCAGAGATGCTCAATTGGTTTAAGTCAGGGCTCTGGCTGGGCAATTCAAGAACAGTCACAGAGTTGTTGTGAATCCACTCCTTCGTTATTTTAGCTGTGTGATTAGGGTCATTGTCCTGTTGGAAGGTAAACCCTCTGCCCAGTCTGAGGTTCTGAGCACTCTGGAGAAGGTTTTCGTCCAGGATATCTCTGTACTTGGCAGCATTCATCTTTCCCTCGATTGCAACCAGTTGTCCCTGCAGCTGAAAAACACCCCTACAGCATGATTCTGCCACCACCATGCTTCAATGTTGGGACTGTATTAGACAGGTGATGAGCAGTGCCTGGTTTTCTCCACACATACCGCTTAGAATTAAGGCCAAAAAGTTCTATCTTGGTCTCATCAGACCAGAGAATCTTATTTCTCACCATCTCACAACTCCATGCGGGCTTTCATGTGTCTTGCACTAAAGAGAGGCTACCGTCGGGCCACTCTGCCATAAAGCCACAACTGGTGGAGGGCTGCAGTGATGTTTGACTTTCTACAACTTTCTCCCATCTCCCATCTCCCGACTGCATCTCTGGAGCTCAGCCACAGTGATCTTTGGTTCTTCTTTACCTCTCTCACCAAGGCTCTTCTACCCCGATAGCTCAGTTTGGCCGGACGGACAGTTCTAGGAAGGGTTCTGGTCGTCCCAAACGTCTTCCATTTAAGGATTATGGAGGCCACTGTGCTCTTAGGAACCTTAAGTGCAGCAGAAATTTTTTTGTAACCTTGGCCAGATCTGTGCCTTGCCACAATTCTGTCTCTGAGCTCTTCAGTCAGTTCCTTTTACCTCATGATTCTCATTTTCTCTTACATGCACTGTGAGCTGTAAGGTCTTAAAAAGACAGGTGTGTGGCTTTCCTAATCAAATCCAATCATTATAATCAAACACAGATGGACTCAAATGAAGGTGTAGAACCATCTCACGGATGATCAGAAGAAATGGACAGCACAACACAGAGTTAAATATATGAGTGTCACAGCAAAAAAAAGTCTGAATACTTAGGACCATGTGATATTTAAGTTTTTCTTTTTTAATAAATCTGCAAAAATGTCAACAATTCTGTGTTTTTCTGTCAATATGGGGTGCTGTGTGTACATTAATGAGGAAAAAAAATTAACTTAAATGATTTTAGGCAAATGGCTGCAATATAACAAAGAGTGAAAAATTTACGGGGTCTGAATACTTTCCGTACCCACTGTATGTGATTGTGTTTTTGAGAAAACAACGTTTATGCGTGCTTAGTGAAAAACTAAAATTTTAAAGTCACTGAAATAAGGCCATAAAACACATACAGAACATTTGTTCACAGGACTATTGAGAACAGATCTTGAAGTCTAGAGTTTTTACTTCAAAATAATGTGAAAATCATCTTACTCATTCATAGAAAACAATATATTGATTTAAATTATCTAAGACACCTTTTGTGTAGAAAAGGTATATGTGAGGGGGCGTGAATGGTCATGTATAATGAGTGATTCACACCTGAGAAGACAAAGGCCTGCATAATGAGCTGCATAATGAGCTGTCAGGTATGTGACTGAGAGGGAATTGCTACAAGAAATAATGAGGAAAAGAAATGTATCTATTTTTTGTTTGTAGTTTATTTAGAATATATATAACTATCACATCATTTTGGGAGTGTGTGCATCACATGGTCTTAGCTGTGGTCCAGGCTCTTGTGCGGGCAGGAATCTCAGAGCCTGTGGAACATGTCAACGTCAGTTTCTGGTTTCCATGACCAAGTGGGCTGCTTATTTGCTTTGGCTCTCTTTGCAACAGGTCCTTTTGCACTGTTATTTTGTCACATCTGAAATAAAAAAGCAAGCATGCTGTTTACACAAACTACATTATTAACATTATTATGATGTTCACTGATACTAGTACTAATTTATCTAAACAAAGAACACAATTACCACATAGCAAACATATTTTACCACGAAGTAACTAAATCAAATGAAAGTAACATCTGTAAAATAGTGAATGCACACTTACTCAAAGATTCTGAATGGAGTTGAAAACTGAACAAGCATCCCCTTACTGTGAGAGATGCAGGTGAATGCAAGAGTGGTGTATTCCCTACAGTACCTTAGTATAGTATGTATACTTCATGAGAAAACAATGCCAATTCTTAAATTTTAACACTATCAACCACAAATAATATTACCTTATAGTCTAGGCATAATAAAAGTACAGTTACTATACTGTGCACTTACTCAGTAGGATTTTCCAGCGAACTCAAAACTGAACGACATGCGTGTGCCTTTCTTGTGCAAGATGCCGGTGATGCAGCCACAGTCCTAAACGAAAATGAAAACAGTTTCAAACATTTCAGCGTCATTACTCCATAAGACACGGGTATAACACATTCAAAATATTAACACCAGAGCAGATATTCATGAACAGAAGCTTAGTTACATTCATAAACACAAGCATGCTTTGTATGTAGGCCTATACAATCCAAAAACTATAGTTATAAACATATGGCTATATTCGTGAACAGAGATTATCCTATCACAGTAAAGTTGACTAATCATTCTTACGAACATTAGACTAGTAACATTATAACTCATTACTTTTATATCATATTTCTGTCTGTTATAGAACATAAAAAAACATCCTGGCATCGTGACATTTAGATGCTGTGAATGAAACTTCATAATGTTTCACTTGATTATACATTTAGTCAGGAATTATAGTTTGGAGAAAGTCTAACTAGTAAAATGTGTACAAATTATGTGAAACTAATACAAGTAGGTTAATAAAAAAAACTTTCTCATGTTTTTTCCTGAGGTAATCCAAAACTTCTTGAGGTGAATTCTGTCTTATTCATCTCAGCGCGACACGAACAGTAAAGCTTGAGGTCTCGCTGCTTTGTTTACTGTGATGTGGGTGTTTACACGCCGCACGCTTCATGTGGATGATTATAATATCAATAGCGTCAGCGCGTGGGCGTGCGGTCGCTATTAGAGATAAGAAGGGAGACGCAAAAACTGAAAAACGGGGACATCGCGTTGGTGTCATATGGATTACTTTATCACAGAATATTTGCTTTCGATAAGACTTGCTTAGTTTAAAAGTAGACATGTCAAGCTTCTATAGATATATCTCTCATGTCTCTTTGTTGAGAATTTGCTGAGTTACAGTTCATTTTAAAGATGTGTTTCTAAATAAAGATCACGCAGACCAAAGCGGCAGACAGCACTCCCTGTTTGTTTTCTTTATTTTATAAATGCACAAAGTTCTGTTGTTATGTGTGTATACAAATAAAAGTAGAACCTTTACAGATTCTAATGATGTATTACTCTTATCTGTAAGATCAAAACTGAAGGTAATTTAAGTTATTTTCCGGTGTTAATCAGGAGAAGATGCCACAAACTGCGTTCCGAGTAGTCGACCTCAGAGGGAGTCCTGTGTTCCCCCTGGTCTTTGCTGCTATTTGTGTTGTGTAGATGTGTGTACCCGTACTCTTGGAATCCTCTGGTGGATGTATCATTAAAGATGTTATTTGGATTTCTCCCGCGTCGCCCCCCTTCCTCTTTTTCTCCTTTTCCCTTTTTCTCGTGCAGCCTTTGACAAGCACCCAAACCATAGTCGCGTTGGCCCCTCTTCCCCCACTCAAACACACAATATAACAGTGGTAAAAAAAGTATAATACGTCAGCCACCCAATTGGCAGTTCTCCACTTAAAAGATGAGAGAGGACTGCTAAATTTCAACATTCCAATAAGGGTTCTACCTCGAACTCTGAGAGACACTTAAATGAGGGTGGAAAAAATCCAGAAATATCACCTTGTAGGATTTTAAAGAATTTATTGCAAAAGTATGGTGAAAACGAGAGATTGGTCAATAACAAAACGACATCTCTAATACTTGTATATACCCTGGTTGGCAATGACAGACTGGTCAAATGTTTTCTGTAAGGATCCACAAGTTTTCACAACAATGGTGCTGGTATTTTGGCCATTCTCCATGCAGATTCTATAGAGCAGTAAGTTTTGGGGTCGGTCGCGGGGACAACACGGATGTAAACTCCGGATGTGACTGATGAATTGGGATCTCGCTTAGAGGGACAATCTACTTCGAGTGTAAACTAAACGAGACAATGCACATTGGCATGCGATTATTGAATCCAGCTGCCGCTGATCACAGCGTGAACATAAAAAGGCAGCCGGTGCAACGCATATCAGCTTTTCGCTTCGGAGCCGAGAGATCACATCGTTCTGCTCCTGACTACACTACTGAGAGAAAAGACTGAATGAGTTCAGCTCGCTCTTGAAGAGCTCTTCGTGTTTGCGGACGGCGCTTCAGCGGTGGTCGTTACTGTGTCGAGTGGGTTGCGCACTTCAAGCTGCACTGCCCTTGTTTGTTGTTGCAGGTAAGCGATCTATCATGTGCGCCTCAGTAGCCCAAAAGAGTTTTTTCCCGAAAGAGCAATTTCGGGGCGTCTTTTTTAATAGACGAGTGGCGTGGCAACAATGACGTGACGTATTTGAAAACACGATGTGGCGTCTTGTTATGACAACGTAATCACGGGCGGTCTGGAGAGGTCGGTCCTGGCGCTGGGTGATGGTTCTATGATTCGCTGCCCACGTGCCTGGGCATGTATGAGGTTTTGGCGTTTGTGATGAGGATATTCTCACTTGTGGGACAGATGATCATCTCGGTAGTCGGGGGCCAAATCAGTTTCTCTAAGGGGCGGAGTTCCGTTTGCTCATGCCTTGATCCTACGTTATAGTCATGGCGGCGCAGGCGGGGGCTAACTGTAGGAAGTTTGCAGGGGTGGTATGAGCGAACCCGAGACAGTTGAGCTGCCAATGGAAAGTGCTGGGCCCTCTACAACGAGCGTACCAGCCGTATCCTTTGGCGCTCCTCCCGACGACTTTCTCCTCTTCCCGGATGTCGATCGCTGCATCGGAGGCGTTGAGCCGGAGACCCTGTAGCAATGCCTGAATCGGATCCGGAAATAACGGCTATGCTTTCCCTGGCCGCCGTGGGGGTAAGGCTTGGGTGGAGACTTCCACTGTGTCCCGAGCCGTCAAGGTTGGATGATTGGTTCTTCGGGGTGGCCCGCACTGGTTATCAGCACCCTGCCCCGGTGCCATTCTTCCCGGAAGTGCATGAGGCGGTTACAAAGTCGTGGACGAACCGTCGATGGTGGGATAGCTAGCCGGGGGCTATGCAGGGGTTCCAACCGGCCTGGACTCCCTTTGCCGCGCGCGGTTGAGATGCAAGTGTGCTCTAATAACGCCTCCACCCCGGCAGGGAGAACCGTCGCCTCCCTACAGGTCTGTAGCGTACTCGACTGGCCAGCAATGCTTTCTACGGCAATGTGGAGAAGCTGCTTAAGCCGTATACGCTACGGCGTTCCTGCAGTTCTTCAGGCTAAGGCGGAGCTGGGATTAGGCAGGTCGCCCCTACCTGGTCCGGCGCCCTGTCAAATTGTCGGTGAGCAAAAGAGCAAGCCATGGCCAAGGGGACGGGCAACCCATGACAGGGAGGAAGCTGCTCCTCGGGCAATGGGAAGCAACTCTCCCTCACCGGAGGGGGTCCGGTGTGGAGTAATCCTGAGAAAAGTCTCAACGACAAGAGAGGTTTTCGCATGTCCCTGGCGTCCCGGGAGGGTCGAGATGTAGTGACGTACCTAACACCCGGGACAACGCTTATCCTTCGTCTCCAATGGCCAGCCAGTGGGCAGTTCCGAGAAATTTTGGGCCCGGGGGGAAAAAAAAAAAAAGCAATCGAAGGCCTACTCAAGCGGTCACGAAGAATGTGCGGAGTCGTGGTGAACTGCTTGAATTACATTCAAGCAGCAGTAGGTGGGGTACCCTGAAAACATGTTACCTTTGCACCTAGAAACAGGTCATCAGACATGCGTTGTGGTTAATGCGGATGCCTCAACCAACTCGACTGGGGGGCCACGTACGACGGGCTCACGCTTATGCTTTAAGTGGAAACCTGTTCGCTTGCGTGGTGTTCCCAAGAGCACGATCGAGTTCGTCTGCTGTCCTTTTTACACGAAGGGTGCGACGAGAGTGCTGTTCCCTCCACCCGAAAAAGTTTAGTCGCTGCAACGATGCTAACATGACCAGTAGAAGGATAGCGCTGGGAAAAGACCGTCATCAGGGCTTAAGGGGGCGAATAAGTAAAATCCTACAGGCCCCCTCTATACACTCTTGGGACCATGATCTCTAGTGTAACAGCAATAAATACAGGCACATTTTGAGCCTTCCGTACGGCCGGTCTCAAGCTGAGTTTTGTCAATGAAAACTAGCTCTGCTTGCTTTGTGCCTCCATAAGAGGGTAGGGGACAGCACGCATGTTCGGTCGACGATTAGTGCCTAGAGCTCGGCCGGCTGACTTCAGGTAACCCTGAGGCCCCGCCCTGATTCCGGCTATGTGCCCAGGTTCACCACTACTAGTTGTGGGCCTGCAAGCCGCTGCACTCGGAGGAGGCAGACCAGCCATTAGCTTTGCTCTGTCACCTCGTCCGACCTTAAGGTTCGCTACGTAGAAAGGACGCAACCTTTCAGGACCTCAGACCGCTCTTGGGCTTGTCCACGGATTGGACGGCAGAAGGGAATGCCCGTCTCTAAGCGAGGATGGCCCACGGGTAATGGACGACATCACCCTCCCGTATCAGGCACAGGGTGTGCCCTGCCCTTTCAGGTTGCGAGCTCATTCAACTAGAGTGTTCCATCCTCCTGGGCGCTGGCGTGCTGCGATGCCTTGCGGCAATATCTGAGAGCTGCGGGTTCGCGGGAGACCTAACACGTCCGCTAGATTCTATAGCCTTCGTGTGGAGCCGGTATCCTCCTGTGTTCTCAGATTCTCGTCAGGTCTCGTCTATGGCATGTGTGTGTCACCAGCCAGCCTGTACATGGAAATTACCTTTATGTGGATTAATTAAAGACTGTTTGACTTCATCATCATCTTTGTGCGTGTTCATTTTGACACCGTTACGTGACAGAAGACCCGACCTTACAATAAGAAAAACCGGCGGGATTTACCTCTGTTTTTTTTGTCAGTGTTTTTTTTTCTCAGTTTCTGATGGATTTCATAGCACAATTAACTACTTTGGCCCGGAGTGGCCGGCGCTTTAAGGACTACACACTGCATTTTTGTCATCCTGCCATCTGCTCATCATTGGACATTCAAATCTTTCTATTGGATCGGGGCAAACTATGAACATCCAGTAGACCTCCCAGAGGACTTTGCTGGAGGGAGTCTGTGATCAGGTGTCTGGAGAGTGTCTATCTCCGCTCCACACCACAGCCGGACCTACAGCCCAGCCAAGTGTCACCCCACTGCACGGAGAGCCAGTGCCTACTGTGATCGAAGAGCCATCGCTGAGAGGAGCGATAGAGCTGAGGATTGCCCGAGAGCCAGAGCCTCAATCGTCTGACCAGGTGTGTGAGCCGGCAATGAACGCTATGGTGGAAAATACAGTGGAGAGCGGGGAAGCTGAGGAAAGCCCTGTCCACTGCACCACCGCTGAGGGTGAACTAACACTGGAAATTTTGCCCCGTAGCTTCCTGTAGTTAAAAAAAAAAAAAGTATTTGCACTCTTAAAGAATGTATTTTGTGTTCACTAATGCACATGCCTTCTTGGAACAATTGGCTGTCATGAGACAAAAATATTTTGATGACTAAAGAGTCATCTAAACTCTAAACGCCAAGTGGGTGGACTTTACAGACTGGATTAGGAATAGGTTTTGGGTTAGAATAAGTTGACATGTACTTCCATAGTTACTTAGAGTCAGTAGAAATTGTGCTTGGGGATCATCAAAATAAAGCAGTGTTAGCAGATATTAAGACCGTCTACTAACACTCTAATGACTGGCATTTGGCATGTAGTTGCAAAGTTATTTATAGTTACTAGAATGTCTAAGTATGTGTTACCATATTTTTATTCTCTAAATCTAACACACAAAAACCTTTCTGAATCGTTACATTTTCATTAGGATACAATTTGCTACATTGGCTAGTTCAACCCAGTCTCTTGAGTATTCAAGACTATAATTTTACTATAATTCAGTAAGGTGTATGTGACAGTACGGTGTCTCGTCCATTTTACACATTATGAATGGGGATGGAAATTGCTATGCTATATTTTGTGAAAAATACAATATTATTTGTACTCAGGAATCATATGTGTCTTTGTTGAAAGCTGTTCCTGCTGGTTTGTTGGTATTGGATGAAAGGTAGTGTGTTATTTACCTTGTGATACCCAGTGGTGGACGAAGTACACAAATCAAGTACTTGAGTAAAAGTACAAATCCGTATAATAAAATATTACTCCAGTAAAAGTAAAAGTACTCAGTTTTCAATTTTACAATTGAAAGTACAAAAGTACTTGATTTTTTATGTACTTAAGTAAAAAGTACAGATAGATTAATATTTATTTTGCAGTTTTGTATAAGGCTACTTTTATCATTTAATTTTATATCAGCATATATATATTTTATAATCCTACTGCTCAAAAAACCTGGGATTTTCCCAAAATAACCAATAAGGAAATAATGAATATAATAAGGAAAATATAATTAGATTTTCATAATGATTTTTTTCTTCTCAAACCTTGTCTGTGGTGTAAAAACACCCCTGGCCAAATGCACCCAGAGTGCATCACTTCCCACTTTGATAATTACTGTAGATACCATGTTCTGAACATCACATCCTTCTTTTTCCCTCAGATGTAATCTATCTAGGGGGTTGAATAACCATATTTGGACTTAATTTTTTTTTTAATTACCTCAGTTTAGCACCAGCAAACTTGTTAGCTAGACAGTTAGCATCAGCTAAAAATATTTACTTATTTTCAGTATGGTTATGAATAAACATTTATATTTGTCTACTCGTCTAGTTGATCCAGATACATAGTAACTTAGGCTATGTAGGATCTATGTCTCACAACAGACCCACCTACAGGATGGAGACATGCATCAAACCCTCACATTCCATCGGGACAAATCGAAGGACTCCCAGCCAACAGATGCAATCGTAAAACTCATGCAGGGTCAGTGAAAGGTTGCAGCAGTTCCTGGACTATTTAGCGTATCTCTCAAGAAAGCCAAAGACAGGACAGTACTTTCACAGTGCTAAAAGCTTTTGGGCTGTGCCAAGAGTCAGGATAGGGATCCCCCTGACCATTTTGATCTAAATTGCTAAAATTACACGAATCAACAAAGAGACAATCTTCTAGATCCCTGTCCCACAGGAGATCTCCAGCAATTACGCTCAGGCTCGACATGAGACGTGACCGAAAGGACCCCTTCCCTTTTCCCCCCGCATTTCCAAAGGAAAGCAGACAAGATTTCTTTGACGATCGGCTACATCATGAAAGTTTAAAATAACAGAGCTTATTAGAATCACAAATAGCTAGGTTGTCTGTTGTAATAATGTATTGACGGTTATTGTAACTCGGGAACTTTAACCAGTGTTTGAATTACACCTTGATGAAAAATAAGGATATTAAAATGTATAAAGATGTCGAAGGTTTAATCTTGAAAGAATGGAAAGAGAAAGCCAGAAGGTGAAATGAAGTAATTACTTTTTAATAGTATGTACCAATATCTGCCCATTTAAGAGGCTTTCTAGAGTACTCAACTTTATAGAGGGTGTCTTTCATTGTGATGAATTCAAAGCTCCCTGGTAAGGTATGGCCCACGCTCAGCCCCGCCAAGAGTAGATGGAAGCCAGCCGTCAGGGGACGGATTAGCCCACAGACAAAACCCCAATGCAAGAACAGAATGCTAGCTGGCTCGTGGTTTCTAAGCCCGATGGTCGCGGTCTTAGAGCACCGGCAATGCGTGTACGATTACATCAAAGCGACAGCCATATACGAAAAATCAACACTTCCAGGAACTCGTGGAAACGCTCAACAAACTTGACAAGTCTGCACACTAAGACTATCCAGCAGAACTTCTCACGCCTCTGATTCATCACGGACAACGAGTGGGTTTACCCAAAGGAGTATATCTGATCATTATCGACAGTCAGGACGGGGGTTTCCCTTAAAGACCTCCAGGAAGCCCGCATCAGCCACGGAGTCACCTCAGCTTTCAACCAGCAGAACACAAGTAAACGAACAACTCTCTAATATGAACTGGTGAATTTAGATTCGTCTGCTCTGTGAATTATTCAAGGTGAATTTATCACTACGTTGAAAACGAGGTTAGAATATCGAAACTAGAACTCCATAACAGACGTGTCCTTCTTCATGCACAACTATGTGTGTATGTGTATGTTTTAGTTAGGTTATGTAATCTAGATTAGCCAATAAATTTCATGTTTCATTTTTAAATACTCAATTGTCTGGTGTCATATAATTTCCATGTCAACTCTATTGCCAAAAGATCCTTGCTTGCTACCTAGCTCGTAGCTTACTCATAATAATTACCTCTCTTTAAGAGCTGACAAATTATCATTATTGTATTTCACCCGTGGCCAGGGAGAATACAAAATTTACATTTTCAATTGGTAATATACACTGACATCAATTTCTCGCTGGCCGAGTAGCTGATAGATTGTAAACTATCAAATTTAGAAGCAATTCGAATCAGGTTGAATTAGGCTCTTCAAATCAGAGTCCTATCAAAACCTGAATGAATAATAATAATTAATTCCCTTACAACTAAGTAAAATATTACATTTCTTATTGTGTGCTGACAAACAATATAAAAACAGATGTCACATAGGGCTAAATGAATAGGCGTAGCTTGACGTTTGAGTTTGGGGGGGGCAAACCGAACTGGTGGATTTGGTCAGACGTACTTTTAAACACGTTTTAGTTTTGCTATAGTAAATCTACAAATTCACACTCTGATAGAGCCGTTGTCAAGTGTGTGAGGTTGTACATGGTTCAACCCACATCAACAACTTGCCCAAGAATTACAGCTGCGCTTCTATTTTGTCACACTAAACTTAGCAATAAACACGTTTTAAATGCACAATAAACATGTCTGTCAAAACAATCTCAAAGGAGGCTTTTATTAAGCAAATCAAGGAGTGAATTACTCAACCACTGTTTTTAAAACAGATTCGTTGGGCTTGATTCAAGTTAATGCTCAATGAGGCGCACACTTTTTATTTAGTCTTATTCGACTAGACGATAAACAGTTTATTCTAATAATCTATAAAGGTTGTTTTGTGTTTCTGTTTTTTCTCTCGTGATATTAATCTAAAATAACATTGGATTGTAAATGGTCAGCAGATAAGAGTGTGCGGCTTAAAACCTGATGCGTCCTGGGATCACCTTTACTGATGTTCCCGGGTACGGAATCATTAAGCCGGATTAATATCTTCATCTGAGTTTTGCTGTGTCTCCAGATTTCTCATGCAGTTTGTGTATGCCTTGTTATTAAAACGCGGAACATCATTTATTGACCACAAAGGCAAGGCTATTACCCGTTAAGTCTTAGTAGCAAACAAAGCCGAGCGTCAGTGACAATCTTACTGCAAATGAGAGTGCGGGAGACGGTTAGTTTGTTTGATTTATTAATTTCCTTACAATACAATTAAAATGATTTACTTGTACGTTAGGCACTTTTACATGTATATTAACTGATTATATACATTTTTAATTAATAGAGAAAACTTAAATAAATATTTTTGAGTAAATTCTTAAATCTCTATGGGGAGCCAGCCCCAGGGCCCCCCCACAAGCTACGCCCATGGCTAAATGGCTAGCATTTTAGTACAAATGCTAACGTTACAGCAGCGGGTGGAAGCATGAATATAAACCGGGTTTTTGGGGGGGGGCCAGGGAGTTATTTTATTTTACACTGTGTTATTTAATGTTTTGACCTTTCCCTAAAAAATAGAGACTCGCTGTTAATGTGTCAATCAACACGCATGTCCGGGGGCTCCTAAACAGATCTACCCTTTAAAGCAGATTTACGTTCACAAACAACCAATGACAGCTTGACCTAAATATGATTTTGTTCTCACTAATTAATCCTAAAATTCGACATTAGTAACTTATTTTAGCAGGAGAGAATCACACTAAACGGTCATTTGGAATAAGTGAGCTTGTCCGATTTCCTCACCAGCTGCAATCGGATCATTCCAATTCGTGAATGAATCGTTTGTGCGATTTGCGAACCGATTTAACGGGTTCATTGAAAAGAATCAGTTATTCGCTCATTAATCAGACACCGCTTCTGCGTCTCGGATCACGTGATATATTATAAGGAGTAACGATATGTTTTATGAATTGTAGTGAAGTAAAAAGTACGATCTTGTTCTTTGGAATGTATTGAAGTAAAAGTAAAAGTTACTCAAATTAAAATGACTCCAGTAAAGTACAGATACTTGAAAAATGTACTTAAGTACAGTAACGAAGTAAAACTACTTTGTTACTGTCCACCACTGGTGATACCAAGATTAGGTAATTTAACCATATCTGGTATTAATTTTACAGAGGAGAGTTGTAAAAATAAGATTTTAAGAACATAAGTAAATACACAGATTTTCCCTTCTAAAGTAAAAAAAAAGAGAGAGAGATTCGAGATGTGACTTGTTTGGAATTTTTCCTGAAGACTAAAGTGGTTAGAAATAAACAGAATTCCTCTTTTCACTAAAATTTATTAACAAGATGTGTCCAGTAATGATTCCTCAGACACAGTTTTTAAGTTGGATGTAAGAGTGCAGTCAGGCACTTTGTGAAGACAGACTCGAGTCATTGGGCCATGCACTCTATGCTTGGTTCAGTTAAAGTATGTAATACCTGACTTTGATTTTAAAACTTTAAATATTTGCCCTTTTGTCGGAATTGTGATGTTGAATTTTTGGTTAATAATATTGTGATTTTGGCCAGTTACTTCATACATTAATGCAGATTCTCCAATACAGTGGTTGCTAGGGTGTAAAAGAAAGAAACAAAGAAAGACATAAGAGCGAAAGTAAAGAAGAAAGCAAACAGCACTGGACCAATTGAGTATGAAGTAGGATGGGGGAATAATCGTTTTATTAATTTCCTTATGTATTATGCAACATATTTTAATACATTAACAAAATATATTATTCTGTATATTTTCAGTATACAATGATATAGTGTAAGGGTAATGGCATCAGTGATGCAAAATATTAATGTGAAGGGGATAGTGTCTAAAATGTCTTTGCTATTTTTGATAAACAAATGACATTTCCTCATAGCAGACATTTCTCATAACAGGCTAAACTAGTTTTTGTTCACTGTATCTGTCAACATGTTCAACTTGACTTCTGATTATTTATCTTCTTATGATCTGTGTTTGTTTATAATTTGTCCATATATCATTAAGGGATGTACATCTTAAATATTGTTTATTCACACATTTTATTTTAATACACATTTTACATCAACAATTTACTGAATGAGACAAACTACCATAGATATAAGAACACCTCCTGAACATGGTTAGGTTAAAACAGTATAATCAAATTATCAAAGAAATTTAAATAAAAATATTCATTTTTCTCTGTAGATTAGTAAATTCACATGAAATTAAATATAATAAAGTAAAAATAATTTCAGGGTTTCCCAATACGTATTGCAGCCCAATGAGCCCCAATAGAGGTGATGCCACTTCCATTCTGTCGACCACTGAGAAAACGCAGCTCATTTCCTTTCTGGATTGGATAGAAGTTAAACGAGGCCCCATTAGACTGTCCCACTTTAAATAAGCGCCCCTGATTAGTGACAAACACAAGCTCATAGATGTAACCAGAGTAGTACTTTCCAGAGACCTGAATAATTGCTTCTTTGTCGTAGAGTATCATTTCCATCGGATTGCCACTATTTACACCAACCTCTGCTGTCCAGTTACTTTCGTACCTCAGCTGGAACCTAAACAAAAATGTCAATAATGTTCAAATAGTGCATATGCCATAAAGAATGACATGTACAATTTAAAATTATATTATATAAATTAAATCACAAATGCTTCCCTTAGAGAAATAATCTGTAGTATTAATATATGACAATAAATTATTTGTAACTCCAACTTCTGATCTCTACTTTAAAGGTTTTTAAATATACTTTTCTAACATGATTTTTCAAAGCCATAATTGAATATTTGAGGTGCTTGAGGATACTTACCCAGAGATATAGCCGCCCCAGTAGTTATTGTATTCCCAGACTCTGATACCAGTGATGCGACCCTCACTGGCAGTGGAAAATTCAGTACCACTGCCGTCCCCAGCAGCAGGTGAGTAAGAGAAAAGATCTGGTAAAGCTGAAAGAGGGAATAATAGTTATTAAAACTGTCGAATTGTATCTGTTTATCTTGGAGCTTGACTTCTGACTGACTACTGTAATTATGCCTGAGTTGCTATTTTTATCTATTAATTGATTTAATTTAAAAAATGTAACTTAGTTGCTTACTTTTTTGAGCTGAACAATTGTATCACAGGCATGTGGTAATACTCACGCGCTGCCATGCCCAAGGCATAAACTGCAGAGAGAATCAGGAAAAACGGCAACATTTTGGAATAAATTGCTGTCCCGCACACTCAAGGAATCTAAGGAAATCATAATAAATTAAGTATCTGATTGTAATATTGAATTAGAGTTATTCTGGATTTGTGAATTATGTTTCTGATACAAAGACTTATAGATGCAGAGCAAATCATGTAACATTCAAATCAGTGGCAATTAATAAACCACTTTCGATGATTTATATGATGAAAATGACTAAACTGCAATTAATTATAATTAATTAGGTAAAATTTAACAGACTGCTAAATGATTACTAAATGATTAACATGATGCTAAATACATATACACAAGTGCTCATCTATAACAAGGGGGAAATATCATAGCATTTACAAAATCAACAACAACAACAAACAGATGTGATATATATGAATAAAGATCTAGTACTTCCATTACCTGTAGACGGGTATGTGGTTGATAGGTGAAGAGACTAGTGTGTTGACTAAACCTGCTTGTACACTTTTCTGCTCATCAGACTTTTGTTATTGGTTGAAGAATGTCTTCTGCTTTCTTACACTCCTCAGATGGAATGTTTTAGAGCTCACAACTATGGCATGATTGGCATCAAAATATCACAGATACCAACTTTCAGATTTAAAGGATAATTTTATGAACTATAGATGAACTATCAGAACTTAATTCAAAATATCTGAATTGTGTTCAAATTTTATTTCCCTACTGTTTAAATGGTCAGATGGATGCGATTTTCATTTTTTTCGTGTCTCTTTGGAGTGTTCCAGCGCTTGCATAAGAAATCTGTCAAAGTTGCAAAGACTAAAGTCTCAAATTCAAAGAGATATTCTTTATAAAAGTTAAAAGTCAACCACGCCTACCAAATATGGCTCATTCTAACACGCCCCCACATGTCTACGTCACGATGTGGGAAGATTTGCATAACGCCGCCCAAAATTCACAAAGAAAGAAGGCATAACTTTTATTCTCGCTGTAGTATTGTTGATGACGCCACCACCATGTCGTGAAGGTGCTGTGTGTTTCGTTGTGAAAGCGAAACTACTTTGTTTGGCCTTCCAAAAGAGGACAATATCCGCTTTGTCATGCCTGGAGCTGATCCATGCTGGTCGCTGAGGAAATACATCAACTTCGCGCTGTGGATCGCCGGATCGGCTTTCACCGTGGAAGAAGCCGTGTGTTGTCTTTACACCTGTTTTGTTGTGAAGCGAAACTACTTTGTTTGGCCTTCAAATGAGGACACGACTAGAAATCAGTGGTTTTTAAGTTGTATTTACAACACTGTTCAGGACAGTTTAACCCAAATATTCAGATGTGTCCAGCGCCTTTTATGGAGGACTGTTTCCTGATCCTGTAAGAGTATACTACAATGCCGGCTGTTCTGACTCACAGACTGTAAGTATGTTTTTTTTTTTATTTAAAGAATTTGCCACTAATGATTTTGACGATTCAAACGCGAGTTTTGAGCAATATAGAGTAGCGCTTGTTTGTCATTTCTACGATCACAAATGCAAACATGGTTTTTAATTTCGCGCGTTAGTGTGCAAACGCAACGCATAAAAAGACATATAGGTCATTATAATCCCGTAAGTATGTCCCCCACGGTCAAACAACTGCCTCGTTTATATTTTTGTTTATGGTTTAAAATGGTGGGTGGGTGTGTGTTGTCCTCGTTGTCTGCGCTGTGTGTGCGGCCATCGGGTGACAAGGCATCACAAGAGCAAGGGTGTAACATGCCGGCACAACGCTATGAGGTTTCGGCCAATCACAACGTCACTGGAAGAGCTGGCCAACAATCAACTCGCTTGGCAGACCGAGGAAACTTTGTAAAAATCGATCATTTCAGTAAGGTGGGGCGTAGAGAGAAACAATAATTCGTACAGTAATTGAAAACTAATGTGTTTTTTGTTACCGTAAAGATATAGGTAGCAGATGCAGCGCATTTTCAGCTTTTCACTTCGGAGCCGAGCGATCAGATTGTTCTGCTCCTGACTACTCTACTGAAAGACGAAGACTGATCGAGTTCAGCGCGCTCTTGGAGAGCTTTTGGGAATTTTTTTTTGAGCAATAGGATTATAAAAAATATGTGCTAATATAAATTTAAATTAAGTAGCCTATGTAAAATTGCAAAATAAATCTATCTATCAAGTACTTTTTTTTACTTAAGTACATAAAAAATCGAGTACTTCTGTACTTTTACTCGAGTAAAATTGAAAAAGGAGTACTTTTACTGGAGTAATATTTTATTATAAGTATCTGTACTTTTACTCAAGTACTTAATTTGTGTACATTGTCCACCACTGCTTGGTGACAATCGTAATTTGAGCAATTGACCAATAACATTTTAAACCAACAACAACAACAACAAAAAAATGAATGTTTTATTTATTCATGTCACTCGTTTTGGTCACACCATGTGTCATCTATGTTTAGATGGAGACCTGATTGAGGCCACACCAAACCTGTCTCGCACCCACTGTGAGATTTGTGAGGATCGTGATGACTGGGGGGTGTTTCTGGCAAGGCTGGAATGGGCACATTTGTCATTTGTGAATAGCGCATGAATAGAGCCACGTACAAGTTGTCCTGAAGAAAACGGGTGCTTTCTTTTTGCTCTGACAATGTTCGCCCGCTCTGAGAATGATTTTTCCCAGCAGGACATGCTCCATGCCACCCTTCTATATCAAAGTATGGATTGAGTGCAACCAATCAGCCCCGCATGGACCAAACCTCATCTCCCAACTGAACCCCATTGCAAACAAACCTCCGAAATGTAATCAAGAGGAAGATGATGGTCCACGCATCAATAAAGCCACGATCTTGAGTTTTTTGCAACCAGACTGGTGGAGAACTGCAAGAAGCTGAATGCGTGATTGAAATCAGGGTATTCCACCACTATGATTTCTGAAACCCTGCATAAGTTAAAACTGGGTGTTCTCAAATATTGATTTCTGAACCCTTCTTAAGTTAAAACCTTAGTATGGTCTTGTTTAAAATGTTTTCTGTGCATTATTTGAGGTCTAAAAACACTGCATCTTTTTTGTTATTTTGACCAGTTGTCAACAGTTGTCACCACAATAAATTCTAAATGAAATTGGAATTTGGGAGAATTGTTTGTTCAGTTTGCTTATAAATGTTTCAATTTACTTAACACATCCCTTAAATAGTAAAACCAAGAAACTGATAATTTTGCAGTGGTATTTAATTTTTTCCAGAGCTGTATATTGGATTTCCATAATGTGTCATTTTAGGTGTTCACAAAGGCTGGAGAATAGTCGACACGACTGTAACTTACAGCCGTCCATGGTGCATCTAGAATTCAGATTGTGTTGTTCACTATTTTTGTGGCGTTTCTGTGTTTGCAGTTATGAGGCGCCGATAAGATTGAAAGTCTGAAAAAGATAGAATAAAATCTATACTGGGAAGATTCCCATTTATATCGCGATGCATCGTATCTAACATATTTGCATTGGTAAAAACCGAGTTATTTATATAGAATTACTAGTGGGTGCGCTATACTTTTATTATTTAGAAAGTGACCAATATTTTATATGTGGATTGATTGTTCCTCTCTAAACTGTTTCTCTCATCACCCTGCTGCTGTGTGAATATGACGCATCACAACACCACCGAGACCTGAGGAAAAACTGGGATTAAAGTCCAAAACCTGATTTGAAATAACTTAACAAATCAATCGGGGCTAAAGCGGTTCCATAAATTACAAATTAAATTCACACAATCGCACTAATTTGTGCACGCTTATTCTTAAACAGACCTTAAAGGGTTAATGTCGATCATGGATCAAATCGAACAGAGAATATATCTGTGCTGTTTAATGCATTTGAGACGCTGTGTTTTCCTCAGTGCATAACTGACATGTCACATGTATATTTTTTTATCTGTAAATGTTAGAAAGGCATGCAAAACATATCCATTTTGCTGTCAGGCTTGGGCGAGGAACGCGAGAGCAACGAGCGCAGCTGCGCGCATGCGCACTAAACAGACAGAGCGCTACAAATAGGAGCGCAGTAATTCTGAGGAAAATAAACATTTTGCTAAAAAAAAATTGTTTTTGGACATTAAATGTGTCTTTTGTAGAATTTTAAACCTACACAAATTGTATTTTTATGATAGCAGTAACTGTAAGTGGACTATTGTAATAGGTAAATCAAATGTAAGCTAGTAGGCTTGTAATTACTAAGCTCAAGTGTTTCCTACAGCAGTTAAAATGTAGTCATTTTCTTTATTATTTATTTTCATTTTTAATTCAGTGATTTTAACTTTAATTTAGTTATTTTAATGCTTTAAAGAACAAATTTAGATTGTTATGTTCTGATGTTCTGCAAACTATAAAAGGTACAGCTAATAAAACCAGAGAGAAAGGCTGCATGGCTAGAAACTAAAAAAAAAAAATCAATACTAGTTTGAACCCGTGGTAAATATCATTATGTTCCTATTGGTCAGTAGAGGAGCTTAGCCTGACAGTCAGCCTGCTTTAGTTAGACCAGGTTAGTTTCCCGGCATAAGTTGCCACAGTGACTAAGCTTGATCTAGGCCTATGTTAAATTTGCTTTATGGAACCAAATCATTTGACAATGAGTCAGACTAACTGAAATAAGCCTGGTCTATTTGTTTTATGAAACAGGCCTCGAGGCATTAAAAGAAACCATATTTTCTCCATTGCGTCATATTGCATCGAATCACATTGTGTTGAATCAGACTGAATCGAAATAGGATCGCACTCCATAGTAACAGGGGTGATTCATAACGCATCGGTAGCTGCTTCATATGTATCTTTTAATGTATCGTATCGTTGGCTATGCATCGAGATGCGTATCGTATCGGCTTGAGTCATGAGATGCACATCCCTAATGCATATAAGGCATTTGAAGAAATATGTAGGAGAAGTAGGAGAAATAAACAATAAATGCAAGGTAGAATGTTTCCATGTTTTTAATGTGATCTTCATATAACAAAAAGAAAAGATAATATATGTGAATGTCAGTTGTTGAAGAAATATAAAAAAGACAAAGCAATTCATATAATAAAGAAAATGCTAAAAAAAAAAAAAAAAGGGGGGGGGACAAAACGGTTATGCAGCTGAAAATGTTGTAAATCCAGCTGCAGCTGAAAATGAGTGTATTTCAGAAGACCCACCTAACACAGGCTAAGATTAACAAAACAACATAGACTTTATTCAAGTAACAATCATGAGAATCATGTCTATATATATGAGAAAGGATAAAACTCAGATAAACACAGATAAAAAATAAAAAGTTTCTGTAGATGTTTATTTAATGCTGGCAGGAAGAAGGTAAAGGGCACTGAACTGAACTAATTACGATCTTAAGGTGTTACACTGTTGTCACTGGTGTGGTAGACAGCCCAGTGAGCCCCAATGGAGGTGATTCCATTTCCATTCTGTCGACCACTGAGAAAACGTAGCTCACTTCCATCATGGGTCGGGTAGAAGTTAAATGAGATTCCAGAAGGTTGTCCCACTTTAAAAGATCGGCCTTGACTAGTGACAAACATAAGCTCATAGATGTAGCCATAGTCGTACTTTCCAGACACCTGAACGATGGACTCGTTGTCAAGAAGTGTCATCTCCATCTGAGTGCCATAGTTTGCACAAACAAGTGTTGTCCAGTTACCATCATAACTCAGCTGGATTCTAAACAGATATGTGCCATCAGTGTTCAAATAGATACACACAATGCAAATGACTTAATTTTACATTAAGTCACAATAAAACACATCTTAATTACTTTGGCACTCTCGTCTGGATAGGTGATCAGTGCTGCATTGCTTTACTTACCCACCAATGTATGCGCTACTGTATTCCCAGATTCTGATACCAGTGATGCGACCCACATGTGCAGTAGAATATTCAGTCCCACTGCCTTCCCCAGCAGCCAGGGAGTAAGAGTAGAAATCAGGTAAAGCTGAAAGAGGGAATAACAACTAAATGTTTGGCTGTATTATTATTATAAAATTGTTATTCATATAAATTATTACTATTATTATAATTACTGTTTTAATTCTCTTATTTAAAACTTTTTTTTGGTAAACATTCAGAATCATGCTGCAGAAAAGTATATAGTATATAATTTTCTAAAGGCCATTATTTTCTTACAGTGTGATTTTGCATGTTTGCAAAAAAATGTAAATAAAATACAATGGTAAAAATAAAAAAACACTAAAGTGGTGTGTGATACTCACGCATGGCCATGCCCACTGTACAAACTCCAGAGAGAACCAGAATAAGATTCAACATTTTGGAAAAAAGCTGCTGTCCAGTACACAACAATAATCTAATTGAAAGTCCGTCGCTCTCTTAATCCATGCTTATGAACCAGTAAATACATTATTAAAAATAAAGGTGCTTAAAAGGTTCTTCACAGCAATGTCATAGAAGAACCATTTTTGGTTCCACAAAGAACCATTCAGTTAAAAGTTATTTAAAGAAACATCACTTTCTTACCTTTTTATAATCTGAAGAACCTTCTGGGAAACAGAAAAGTTCTTCAGATGTTAAAGGTTCTTCATGGAACATTTAGAAAAAAGGTTCTTCTATGGCATCGTGAAGCACCTTTATTTTTAAGAGTGTACTGCAAGAACTATCTCCCAACTGTATGCCATTGTAAGTTGGATCTGCATCTTGTTATCACTGTGCAATTTGCTTTACATCACTTTATATCACTAGGTAGCAGTTTCCAACATCTAACTACATTACATTAGTGATTAGTGTTATCGTATGTACCTAAGAACATTTCGATGATAAAAGATAATCACTGGAATTTTAGAAATATAAAGTTATTACCTGCAGTTATACTTGATGTGGTTGATATTTGAGCAGTCTGGTTTGCTTACTAAACCTTCCTGCATTTTATATTCTCCTCCTAGTCAAACCTCTTCTATTGGACAAGATTTGATTGTCTTTCTGTCTCAATTATGACACACCTCAAATATAATGTTTTGCAATACAAAACAAGTTTTGGTCCAAATGCAAAGAATGATTAGAATGCTATATATAACTTTGCCTATTTTGCCAAAGGGTGTGAACTTTTGTTTTAACAAATAAAAAATATACAATACAACAAGGATAGGAAAAAGGGTTATACATGAAAATCTAAGAAAATCCAGGATAACACATCACTAGTTTTTATATTAGAACACTATGTTTATTTAGAACAATGTAAGCAACTTTCGCATCTCTTGTAAATTACACTATTACTGAATTTGTAGTAAGTTGATCAGGCCCTCTATGTACAGAGCTCCATTAAAAATTAACTGTTCATAAAAAGAAAGGGTTCTGTCGGTCTGCTTAATATTAGCTATATTATTTATTTTAAATACATTTCACTAGACTTTACTAAGTACAGATAAGGATGATTTGTCCAGTAATGTATGTATAATCTAGCATTGATGGATATCTTTTGGTTTTTTTTTAATGAAGGACAAATGTTTTAGATTAGATGTCTCTTTTCTTAAGTATACAGTTATTTATTTGTATCTGACAAATCACATGATATTGATCATAAGACATGAAATGCCTCACCTAGCTTGATGGTTTGCTTTTGTAAAAACAAAAGTAGCAGTACCATTGAAAATAAAGCTAAACTAAAAATTAAAAAAAAAACCTAAGCATTTACCACTATGTTTGTATATATTGTATGACAAGCTAGACACAAAATATTTTCAGGAGATAAAAAGAGATTTCAACATAAAAATAGAGCTAATACATAAGTATAAACAGTGATCATCATCATCATGTACTCATGATGAATTTTTATCTATGCTAACAAATAAATGGCCGTTTTTTTTTTTTTTTTGTTTTTGGGGGGGGGGGGGGGTTTTGGTTTTTTTTTTTTGTTTTTTTTGTTTTTTTTTTTTGGGGGTTTTTTTTTTTTTTTGTTTTTTTTTTATTTTGGTTTTTTTAAAATTTTTTTTTTTTTTTTTTTTTAATATTTTTTTTTTTTTTTAAATTTTGTGAAATATCAAGGATGAACAGGTACCCTGGTGGTCTTTCCTCATAGTTCAACATTCCAACTTAATAACATGCTCAGTATGTTTTTTTGTTCTATTCTGTCTACTTGGCGTCTGGATTTCGGTCCAAGTGAGTTTTAAAAATCCTCACCAGGCCTGTATCACATCTTGAGAATAGGTAAATTTTCCAGTTTTATTTAATTATTGGTAATCTTTACAATAAGGTACATTATGTTATCAATAGTTAATAAAAATATAACTGTTTATTGGTATTTCATGTTAGCTCAGGTCCATTAATTAATATTAACAGATTTTTTAAAACCTTTATATATGTGTATATATATATATATATATATAGATATAATAAACCTTATATATAATATTTATATTATTTATATATACTGATCAGTCACAACAATTAAACCATTGACAGCCCAGTAAAAAAGAAGTAGCAATTAAGCTGTACTAATATCGATGCACTTATTATATTTTTATTATACTATACTAAGTGCATAATAAATGTGTTATTGTGGAACAACTTTAAGTATGTTAAAAGTGCTCTTTAAGAAATGCTAAGATCAACTTTAAGCTAATTGCAATATATTTTAACATATTTAGTTGTGTTAAAATGGAACAACTTCAAGCATCTTTAGTGTAATTTAAATGTACTTCTTTACATTATTTAAAATATAATTTTATACTTCTTGAAGTAAAGTTAGATTATATTTTAAGCTTCACTTTAATGTGCTTCAAAAACATTTTCAATAGCATTTCAGCTCATTAGAAATGCATTACCAGTACACTATTTGTTTGTTCTATTAGTTTGCTATGAAGCTATTTTCAGCACTCAAATATGGTTTATTAAAATGCACAAAAATCATTAAATCAACATGACACACACATACACTTTCAAATCTAGAAAACTCTAATGTACTTTACAACAATGAATCGTGTGTACATAACAAAAATAAATTCCTTGAACGTTTAAAAAGCACAGCAGCATATATAAACTCTTGACCAAAATAATTATAATAAATTAAAGATCAGTGAAATGCTATAACAGAACTACTTAAATCAATGTAGAACGTCCTACATGTATTACTGGAACACTATGAACATTTGAATCACTCTAACACTGCATAACATTGAATAACAATGCATAATGCAAACTCAACCCAGCAAATGGCTAAACCAAATAAACATAAAACTTGAAATACCACAAAAAGGATTAAAGTTCCGTCGCTACGACGGATTTCCCTTAGTTCATAATGACTTGCTTCATTCCTGAATGATTCAGCCGTTCGAACGAATCAATTGAATGAATGATTCAGTGATAAAATCAGTGACTTGCCGCCACCTGCTGGTGGATTTAGTTAAATTTTTAGCCTATAATTTCAGTTATTTAAATAATATTTCTGTATTCAAAATGTTATATTTAAAACATTAATCTCCACATTAATTTATGAATTTAATCATGCTACCTCTGAGCCTCATTAAACATCTGAAAATTTACCTACAAGCCACTTTTGTGTTATTCTGTGCCACCTCTGTAGTACAAATTAATTTATTAATACTCATTTAATTATTAGAGAAGTAGAACATTATACATGTATTACTGGAACACTATGGACATTTGAATCACTCTAACACTGCATAACATTGTGTGGCAGAGCACTGAGAGATTAATAATTAATACCAAGTGACTACGCCACCCTGGGTGTGGCCCAGGGACCAATACCAAATAAAGTACTTTCTAAAGACACACAGGTTAGTGCACTAGAAGTAGGCAGGAGACGTAGATATAAAAAGGTACAAATTTCATTAAAGATAAAGTTGAAAATACAAAGAACAAAAATGCCCTCGTTGAAACAAAACAAAAAACACAAACTTATTTAGATACAGTGCGAAAATATAACCAGGGTCATCAACATATAAGTGTCCTGGTGTAGGAGCCGAGGCTTACCAGCAGGGAATAAAGCTATTTGGCATAATACAGCATCCACAGCAAGTCACCTCCCCTTATACCTGTGCACCCACATTCACACACAGCAAACACACTCCACTCCCCTACGGTTCACACAACACTCGTGATGAGAGGACGGCCACCAGAAATCCACCCCTGCCTTAGGCACTCTGTTCCTGCACAGAAAACAGAGTTATGTTACACAGTATACAGAAGAAACAACAGGGTCATAAGAAAAATAATAAAGTAACTTACAAAGTTACTTCAAAAGAAAATACGTCCTCCTATACTTGTACGACCCAACAAAATAAACTCAAGTACACGAAACACAAATAGTAAATAACAGAAATAAAGCAAAACTAGGCTACTAATGTAAGAAACAAAAGGAAAATAAGGGAAAATACTCAATATCATTAAAGAAGAAGGGAATTTAACTCAAATTGAAATCACAGTACAATCATCAAAAACTTAAACCCAAAATTCAAGGCAATGGCACAATTGCCTTGAATGGCGCGCACACACACACACACACACACACACACACACACACAGAGAAAAATAATTTAAACAGCTTTAATAAATAAAAGCAACAGCGTCTCTGGAGAGTGATTCCTGCGTCGTCGTCACCACAGAACTAAATCGCCCAAGGATACGAAACCAGATGGTCTGTTTAATTACAAATTGAACAGTGATTTTTAAAAATCGAACCCTATAAAATCTAAAAAGAATGCCCAATTCCCCATTCAAATCCCCACCGTGAGAAAAAATTTCTCCAACTCAGTCGAGCAGATAAGCATACATGTTAATGGCTCATTCAGTTTACACTGATCTGGAAACGGTGTTTATGCCGGGGAGACACGGCCGCGTCCACATAGACAGACAACCTTCTGTATCAGCTGTGCTAACCAGTCTAGCCAGAACCGCTAACTGTAAACAATACACAATACCCATTCAATACGAGCGAGTACTGGTAAATGCAACCGTGAGCGAGTGACGGTTACCCGCTGAGGGGTAACCTCCTTCAAAATGCCTGCCTAAGAACCTCGTCAGACGTGCTGCTCTGACTGTCGACCAAAGATGACTCAAAGCAGCATGCGGAATCGTGACCCCATTCCGTTAAGCCAAACAGCCTATATACCTTCCTGCTGGCTGCGGATAGGGCAGCCCATGAGCGAATCCACCAATCACATGTGGACAGAGTGGATTTCGCTACACCTACCACAATAGAATAACAATGCATAATGCAAACTCAACCCTGCAAATTGTTAAACCAAATAAACATAAAACTTGAAATACCACCATCTTCATCTTCAAATGGAGGGTCATTTTCCTTCGAGTAAGACTTGTTGCAATTTCTGCATCTGACGGCTTGCAATTCAGACACCATGGTATTTGAAAACTACTTCATCACAGGGTCTGTGAAAAGAAAAAAAAAGATTAGCAATAGATATGCATTAGAATTTCTTTGACTCCTCTCAGTTTACCTTTCAAAACTTGGTCTAAATCCTCATCAAGCTTGACATGAGCATCTGTTTTTATTCTCTTATGCCTAGTTCATACAACAGGATTTTAAGCCCGATTTGCAAATTAACGAGCTTGCCGACAGGTCGGGCTGTGATCGAGGGGAAATCAGCAGGTGATCAGCGCTCTGCAATCTTTATGTGTGAACTACACAATGACGCATCAAAGAGGCTCACTGACATGGCAAAAAAATATAATATCTGGACCGGTCGGCCGACTCGACATAATTTGGTGTCAGGTGTCGTGGCGAGCTACAGCCAATGAGAGAGCAAGGCATGGGTTGAGGTCACCGGAAGAAAAACAACAGCAGCAACATGGCTTAAAGAAAAGTTTGGACACAATAAATGGAGCAAAATATTTCATCAAGCAAACAGCTTGCAGCACTAATTTCTTCCCGACATCCATTTTCAAATAAACAACTCCTGTTTCCTGTGTTGTTTCACGTCGTTCCCATTCCAATTCTCGCATGTGTTTTCGTGACAAAACGTGGTTTGTAGAGTCGTTGGGTGACAGAGTTGTTGTCAGCTTGTGTAGTGTGTAACCCCCGGTTGCAGATCAACACCACAACGGCTTAAAGACAGACAATCATGAGGCTGTGTCTCATTGCTAGTTTTACTTGATCTTAGTGCTGCATTCGATACTATAGATCATGACATACTCATAGATCGATTACAAAACTATACAGGTATTCAAGGGCAGGCTTTAAGATGGTTTAGATCCTACCTGTCCGATCGCTACCACCTTGTTCATTTAAATGGGGAGTCATCTCAACTATCACCAGTAAAATATGGAGTGCCACAAGGATCTGTCCTAGGTCCTCTGCTATTTTCGAAATACATGTTGCCCCTTGGTAATATTAAATACGGTGTTAGTTTTCACTGTTATGCTGATGATACTCAACTTTATATCTCAACAAGACCAGATGAAACGTCTAAATGTTCTAAGCTTACAGAGTGTGTTAAAAATGTAAAAGATTGGATGACCAATAATTTTCTCCTATTAAATTCGGATAAGACAGAGATATTACTTATTGGACCAAAAGACAGTACACCAAATCTCATGGATTACAATTTGCAACTAGACGGATGTACGGTTACTTCCTCTACAGTCAAAAATCTGGGTGTTATATTAGATAGCAACTTGTCTTTTGAAAATCATATTTCCCAGGTTACAAAAACAGCATTCCATCTTAGAAACATTGCCAAGTTACGAAACATGTTACCTGTTTCTGATGCAGAAAAGCTAGTTCATGCATTCATGACCTCTAGACTGGACTATTGTAATGCACTGCTAGGTGGTTGTCCTGCATCTTCAATAAACAAGCTACAGGTAGTCCAAAATGCAGCGGCTAGAGTCCTTACCAGGTCAAGAAAATATGATCATATTACCCCAATTTTACAGTCTCTGCACTAGCTACCTATTAAATTCCGTATCAGTTACAAAATATTAACTTACCTACAGTGTGTACGGAAAGTTTTCAGACCCCCTTAAATTTTTCACTTTTGTTATATTGCAGCCATTTCTAAAATTATTTAAGTTTATTTTTTTTCCTCATTAATGTACACAAGCACCCCATATTGACAGAAAAACACAGATTTTTTGACATTTTTGCAGATTTATTAAAAATTTAAAACTGAAATATCACATGGTCCTAATTATTCAGACCCTTTGCTCAGTATTTAGTATAGAAGCACCCTTTTGATCTAATACAGCCATGAGTCTTTTTAGGGAAAGTTGCAATAAGTTTTTCACACCTGGATTTGGTGATCCTCTGCCATTCCTCCTTGCAGATCCTCTCCAGTTCTGTCAGGTTGGATGGTAAACGTTGGTGGACAGCCATTTTTAGGTCTCTCCAGAGATGCTCAATTGGGTTTAAGTCAAAGCTCTGGCTGGGCCATTCAAGAACAGTCACAGAGTTGTTTGTGAAGCCACTCCTTCGTTATTTTAGCTGTGTTTTTAGGGTCATTGTCTTGTTGGAAGGTAACCTTCGGCCCAGTCTGAGGTCCTGAGCACTCTGGAGAAGGTTTTCGTCCAGATATCCCTGTACTTGGCCGCATTCATCTTCCCTCGATTGCAACCAGTCGTCCTGTCCCTGCAGCTGAAAAACAGCCCCACAGCATGATGCTGCCACCACCATGCTTCACGGTTGGGACTGTATTAGACAGGTGATGAGCAGTGCCTGGTTTTTCCACACATACCGCTTAGAATTAAGGCCAAAAAGTTCAATCTTGGTCTCACCATCTTGAGTCCGTCAGGTGTTTTTTTAGCAACTCCATGCGGGCTTTCATGTGTCCTGCACTGAGGAGAGGCTTCCGTTGGCCTCTCTGCCATAATGCCCCGACTGGTGGAGGGCTGCAGTGATGTTGACTTTCTACAACTTTCTCCCATCTCCCGACTGCATCTCTGGAGCTCAGCCGCAGTGATCTTTGGGTTCTTCTTAACCTCTCTCACCAAGGCTCTTCTCCCCCGATAGCTAAATTTGGCCGGAACGGCCAGCTCTAGGAAGGGTTCTGGTCAACCCAAACGTCTTCCATTTAAGGATTATTGAGGCCACTGTGCTCTTAGGAACCTTAAGTGCAGCAGATTTTTTTTTTTGTAACCTTGGCCAGATCTGTGCTTGCCACAATTCTGTCTCTGAGCTCTTTCAGGCAGTTCCTTTGACCTCATGATTCTCATTGGCTCTGACATGCACTGTGAGCTGTAAGGTCTTATATAGACAGATGTGTGTTTTTCCTAATCAAGTCCAATCAGTATAATAAAACACAACTTGACTCAAATGAAGGTGTATAACCATCTCAAGGATGATCCGAAGAAATGGACAGCACCTGAGTTAATATATGAGTGTCACAGCAAAGGCTGAATACTTAGGACCATGTGATTTTTCAGTTTTTCTTTTTTTAATAAATCTGCAAAATGTCAACAATTCTGTGTTTTTTCTGTCAATATGGTGTGCTGTGTTTACATTAATGAGGAAAAAAAAAATTAACTTAAATGATTTTAGCAAATTGCTGCAATATAAAAAAGAGTGAAAAAATTAAGGGGGTCTGAACACTTTCCGTACCCACTGTATAAGGCCCTTAATGGGTTAGCTTCTCAATACCTAACTTGTCTTCTACCACGCTACAATCCATCATGCTCTCTAAGGTCGCAAAACTCTGGACTTTTTGGTAGTACCTAGGATAGCAAAGTCCACTAAAGGATGTAGAGCTTTTTTCGCATTTGGCGCCCAAACTCTGGAATAGCCTTCCTGATAACGTCGGGGTTCAAACACACTCTCTCTGTTTAAATCTAAATTAAAGACACACCTCTTTGGCCAAGCATTCAAATAATGCTTCTCATAATCTTTTACTGCAGTTATATTTGATCAAATGCACATTATTATTCTTTTTAAACAAATCAATGTTGCTTGGTTGGAACAGCAGCTACGCTAATTATGTATCTATTTGTTTCTCTGTTTCTGCCATAGGATTTACATAAGCTTCAGTCTGGATCCAGAACACCTGAGAAGAGATGATGCCAACCCCTCAGAGGACCTCAGATGATGCCAACCCTGAAACAACTTATAGAACTACCACATTTTGCTATAAGTTTGATCGCAACATATAATCACTGCTGTTCATATTGTTCATCGTCTGTTTTATTACGTCTTGAATCGATTTTTCCGTACTGCTGGTTCGTCTGGTCAGAGAGAACTGCCCCCCCCCGACTGAGCCTGGTTTCTCCCAAAGTTTTTTTCTCCAGTTCTGTCACCAATGGAATTTTGGTTTACTTGCTGCTGTTGCCTCTGGCTTGCTTAGTTGGGGACACTTCATTTCCAGCGATATCGTTGACATGATTGCAAAGATATTATTTAAACTGAGCTGGATGTTGACATCTCTGAATTCAATGATGAACTGTCTTTAACTGAAAAATTAGTGTTTACTATTGTCATTTTGCATTATTGACACTGTTTTCCTATTTAATGCTGTAAAGTTGTTTTGACACAATCTGTATTGTTAAAAGCGCTATATAAATAAAGGTGACTTGACTTGACTTGACAATCAAGTCATGTAGTCTGAACATCACAGCGATCTGCCGACGTTTAACCCTTTCGCACGTGAGTTTAAAATATTCTAGCTGAGCCCCCAGCGTGAGTTTTTTTTTTAGGCGACCGTTATTTTAAAATGTATCGCCTTATTGTTTCCATGGCGACGCGTCATGCTTGTCATGTGACACAATGCAGCCACAGTAGATCTGTGTGACACATGGATCCCTTTTACTTAGTTTTTCCTGTTTTATTCAAAATATTCACAAACATGCTCACTATATTATGAAATATCTGATATTCCGATTCTGAAATATGTGCAATTAAATCTGTTTGGTAATTTAAACACTTTTATATCGACATTGTTAGTTGATCTATACCGGGTGATGGGTGCCGCCATGTTAGTTCGCGCTGCATCCGAGCTGTGGGATTTACAACACGCAAATTCATCCTCTCCTCCCGAAACACGTTAAAGTAGGTCTCCGGTAAACTGGGAGAAGAGCAGAGTAAACTTTATAGTTACCTACACAATCTGTATATGATATCAATAAAAACTTGTCGTCAGATTATATTTTTAAGGATGATTATTGTCGTGTCAATAGATATCAGCGTGTATTTTACAAACTGTAAATATATGGTTTTGCTAGTACTTATGTGTATTTAAATGTCTGAAACCTAAAATAAGTATTATATGGTTGAAAACAATGAATATTTGTGATAATATGACAAGCGCTCAGCGCGTCCGATCTGGCTCCGCGCGAAAGCGGATTTAAATTCAGCAGTTGATGACGTGACGCACTGAACGTTCTAATCACACCGGTGTGATCGTACGCTTCAGGGACCAGCCAAGACTGATCACAACGGTGTGATCGTACGCGTCAAAGGGTTAAAGTCGTGTAGTGCGAACTTAGCGTAAGGCACACTATGTGATTAGGGATCGCCACGAGACAGTTCTGCCGGCACAACTCACACCAGCGAGTTACCTCACAAGGTTCCCATCTGACTTCTGGAGAGTGGAGAGTGAGCCAGGGGCGTCCCAGGATGATATCGACGGTGAGTCCCTCCAGTACCAGAAAGGTGATAGTCTCCTCATGCAGACATCAGACATTCAGCTTTATCTGCTGGGTTCGGTAGTTAACCGGCCCAAGCGGTTTGCCCTGAATGGTCTCGACTCAGAGCTCCTAGGCCTGACGTTGGCGAGGCAGATGGAGACGGTTTAGGAGGTCTCGTGATATGAAATTGCCCGAAGAGGCAGAGTCGACGAGGGCAGAGACTGAAACTGAACAATCGGCGGTGAGTAGTTGCACTGGTAACAAGGATAAAGTTGATATCACTGGTTCGAATTGAATGGTACTCATCGCAGGGCGTGGGGGTCTGACGGGGCAGGTTTTAATGAAATGGCCTGGAGCAGCGCAGTACAGGCATAGTCCAGCCGCTAGGTGGCGAGCACGCTTGGCACAAGTGAGTCTGGTGGAATCCAACTGCTTGGGTTTTGGTACTGGGGGACTGCTGGTGGCTGCTGGTGGGTGGCTTCTAACCACCCACTATGGGGAGCTTTCTAACCCCATAGTATCGTCGTAGATGGCCATTTGAACGCGAATGCAAGGATTCAGACCTTGCCGGTAGGCACTGAGAAGGGCAGTTTCGTTCTAGTCACTAGTTGCCGCTAGCGTCTGAAATTGCAGGGTGTAGTCGCTGGTGGTAGAAGAGCCTTGATGCAGCCGCAGTAGTTGGTCTGAGACGGATAGCATTCCTGTAGAAGAGCCAAACACTTCTTTGAAATGATTAGTGAAAGCATCATATGAGTTGATTATGGCACTATTGGCGTTCCAAATTGCTCGTGCCCACAACAGTGCTCTGCCGGTTAACAGGGAAATCAAGGAGGCTACCTTCGAGCATTTCGTGGAGAATTTCTGTGGCTGCATCTCGATAAATAGTGCCACCTGAAGGAGGAAGCCGCCGCACTCAGCTGCGCCACCAGCATAGGAAGCAGGAATGGCCATGGGACTTACAGAGGCAGATTGCGGGGTAGTGACTGGCGTGAGAGAGGCCCGGAGGGTGTTGACCAGTTCCTCCAGTACTTATGCGGGAGTGGGAATCCGGGGATCCATGGAGGTGTATGTTCGGGGTCCGGTCTTCTGTCAAACTACAAGCCAGAGACACAAGGTTTGGATGCAAACAGGAGGGTTTAATGACAATGATGAAGAGAAGTGACTGCAGATGATAAGAGTGAGAGAGAGTCTCGGTTTCTTAGCTCTGGGTACTGGCTGGTTTGTCCTTGCCGTAGGGATGGCTGATGCGAAACTGATGTTTCGACACGGTGTCGAGATCCCAAAGCTTAGATGTTTCGAAACACTGCTCCGAAGTGTAATTCGAAACACCCATGTCACATGACTAAGGCGAATCAAAGCATCGGGGCGTTTCACAAGTGTTTCGAGACCCGAATCTGCTTTTGATCGACAGGGTTGGGAACAAACCACACAATCTCACATCTGTCTTAACCTAACTCCCGCAAAGTATAAAAAAGTGGAGTTATGCAGCAGAAAAACAAACTTAATATATTTCAATAAATAGCGTTATATGTAAAAAATTGCTTGTTGTGGCTTGTGTCTTTAAATAATGTTATTTTTCATTACCAAATAACATGCACAAGATTTCATTCAGTGGTCAGAGAGATGTTACACACTTACAAGAACAGGACACCTAAAACACACCTTTCAAATATTTATTATATACATACTTCACCCGGGATTCGAACCTAAAGTGACAGGTTCTGACAACATTCCAATCATGCAAACTAACCCCTCCCCCAACCCACATGGTAGATAAAAGCGCACAACATACCTTGAACCATTATAAACGTAACACTTTTGTTTTTGCCCCATTTTTAATGAGCTAAATTCAAGGATCTAAGACTTTTTCTATGTATACATAAGGCCTATTTCTCTCAAATATTGTTTCACAAATATGTCTAAATCTGTGTTAGTGAGCACTTTTCCTTTGTCGAGATAATCCATCCACCTCACAGGTTTGGCATATCAAGAATGCTGATTAGACCGCATGATTATTGCACAGGTGTGCATTAGGCTGGCCACAATAAAAGGCCAGTCTAAAATGTGTAGTTTTACTGTATTGGGGGTCCGGGGGGGTCCGAAAACCAGTCAGTATCTGTGTGACCACCATTTGCCTCACGCAGTGCAACACATCTCCTCGCATAGAGTTGATCAGGTTGTTGATTGTGCGAGTTGCTGTATATGGGCAGGAACTGGGACACGCTGTCGTATACGCCGATCCAGAGCATCCCAAACATGCTCAGTGGGTGACATGTCCGGTGAGTATGCTGGCCATGCAAGAACTGGGATGTTTTCAGCTTCCAGGAATTGTGAACAGATCCTTGCAACGTGGGGCCGTGCATTATCCTGATCTTCCCTGAACGGTTTCTGACAGTTTGTGCAGAAATTTTTTGGTTATGCAAACCGATTGTTGCAGCAGCTGGTGGCTGGTCTCAGATGATCTTGGATGTGAAGATGCTGGATGTGGAGGTCCTGGGCTGGTGTGGTTACATGTGGTCTGCGATTGTAAGGCCGGTTGGATGTACTGCCAAATTCTCTGAAACGCCTTTGGAGACGGCTTATGGTAGATAAATGAACATTCAATTCACGGGCAACCACTCTGGTGGACATTCCTGCAGTCAGCATGCCAATTGCACGCTCCCTCAAAACTTGCGACATCTGTGGCATTGTGCTGTGTGATAAAACTGCACATTTTAGAGTGGCCTTTTATTGTGGCCAGCCTAAGGCACACCTGTGCAATAATCATGCTGTCTAATCAGCATCTTGATATGCCACACCTGTGAGGTGGATGGATTATCTCCGCAAAGGAGAAGTGTTCACTAACACAGATTTGTGAACCATATTTGAGAGAAATAGGCCTTTTGTGTACATAGAAAAAGTCTTCAGCCTTTAGAGTTCAGCTCATGACAAATGGGGGCAAAAACAAAAGTGTTGCGTTTATAATTTTGTTCAGTGTATATATTATAAGTTAATTCACTTAACAGATTCGTTGTCAATACTTTTTTCAGAAAAATACAAAAAGAAAAAAAAAAAAAAAATTGAAGATGACGCACTATGTGTCAACATAGAGACGGGTGTTGAATTGTTTCGAAGCCTCAGCATATTTGCTTCAACTGTTTCAGTGTTTCATGAAGCCTCACTCTGCCCACCACTACTTGCAGGTATGCGGGATAGAACGGGATCGGCGGAGAACAGGATCGTGAGAGCTTCTAGAGGTAAGTAAGTAACAGGTAAGAAGTCAGGCTTAGTTCAGCCAAGTGAACTGTAGACCAGACAATGTGGGACTGACTGGATTGTGGAGATATAGCCAGCTTGATGAGTGACTGCAGGTGCGAGTGATTAGAATTTAGGTGATTGGGATCTGGTGTCGAGGTAGGTGACGGCGGTAACGTGAGTGACTGAGGTGATTCCCTGACACATATGTTCATTGCCTTTTACAACAATNATCCTGGCATCCAGTATGTTTATTGGGTGAGGGGTCTGTGAATGTTTTGTTAATCTAATGAATAATTGATTTGTTAAATCAAATAAAAATTAGTGTGTCAGATTGGTCGAGACGCTACAGCTCCTTTGTGAATCCCAATTTAAATAAAATGATTTCAAATCATTTACATCAGTTAAATCCTGATACAAGGTTTTCTACAATTGTTGTACATTTACATAACATTTGTGTGGCTTCTCTGTAAAATATCCCAGTCAGTTAATGGACCACACAAGTTACTTGTTTATTTCACCTTCACGCAGTTAACATCAGCTCATACCACACTGTTTTTTTCTTTGTTTTTTCATAGATCACGTTTCATATATTTTAAGTTCTGACACTGTTTCCTGTGCACTAAACAAGTTGCATGTTAATGGAAATGACAACACATCTTTGGGACAGCCATAATTTGAGCAATTTACACGAAGTATTTTAAAACAAACAACAACAACAAAAAAAGTTTATGTTTTTATTTATTCATGTCACTCGTTGTTTACATCATGATAATAGTCATTAAATGAAATAATTACTATTTTACAGCTCTAGAAAAAAAAATTGAGACCACTCCAAATTTTTCTTAAAGCAGCAATCTTTTTATCAAGGAAAAGTATAAAAACCACTGCTGTGGTCATCACTGTCCTCTCGCAGTAGGACCAGCTGGATGGCAAAAACTGTGCTAGTAGTACCTCAAAAGTAATTGTAATCAAATAATAACTATTGACCATGCCAAAAGAGTTGAAAAAAAGTTTTCAGTGGGAAAAGAAGGGTTCAACTCTGGCTTTACTGGCAGGGATACAGTGAGCATCAGGTTGCTTATATTCTTAAAATTTCGAAGACATCAGTTCATAAGAATAAGGTCAAGCTGCAGACATTAGGGACAACAAAGCCACAGACCTCCAGAGGGTGAAAATGACTCTCCACTGACTGAGATGACCACCAACTCATTCAAATGTCAGTCAGCAACCATAGGATGACATCAAGTGAACTACAAAAAGAACGGCAAACAGCACAGCGAGGATGGCTCAAAACAGGCTCCCAGTGCAGGGCAAAGTTTTGCCAATACATGGTCATCTAATAGTTAGATGGAGACCTGGAGAGGCCTACAAGCCACCGTGTCTCACACCCACTGTGAAATGTGGTGGAGGATCTGTGATGATCTGGGCGTGTTCCTGCAAGCCTGGAATTGGGCACATTTGTCTTTGTGAATGGCGCATGAATTAAGCCACATATAAGGTGGAAGAAAACTTGCTTTCTTTCTGCTCTGACAATGTTCCCCAACTCTGAGGATTGGTTTTCACAGCAGGACAATGCTCCATGACACACATCCAGGTCAATCAAAGTATCGATGGAGAGCAACCAGATCAAGACCCTGTCATGGCCAACCTAATCTCCAGAACTGAACCCCATTAAAAACCTCCAGAATGTGATCAAGAGGAAGATGGATGGTCACATGCCATCAAATAAAGCCAAGATGCTTGATTTTTTTGCACCAAGACTGGTGGAGAACATGCCAAGAATCATGAAAGCTGTGATTGAAAATCAGGGTTATTCCACCAAATATTGATTTCTGAATGCTTCATAAGTTACATTTTTGTGATTCTCAAATATTTATTTCTGAACTCTTCTTAAGTTAAAACCTTAGTACTGTGTTGTTAAAAATGTTTTCTTTGCATTATTTCAGGTCTAAAAACGATGCATCTTTTTTGTTATTTTGACCAGTTGTCATTTTCTGCAAATAAATGGTCTAAATGACATTTGGAATTTGGAAGAAGTGTTGTCAGTTGTGTATACAATAAAACCAAAATGTTAATTTTACTCAAACACATACTGATAATTTTGCAGTGGTATTTAATTTTTTCCAGAGCTGTATATTGGATTTCCATATTTTAAGATTGAAAGTCTTAAAAATATAAAATAATAAAATCTATACATATGTCACGTGTATGTTCCCGTTTAGTTCCTGTTTGTCCTTATTTGGTCCTTCCTGTTCCTGTCCCCATTTAGTTCTATTAGTTCCAGGTGTTTCTCATTATTAGTTATCCTCCTCACCTGTCTGCCCCTCGTTATCTGCCCTATTTGAGTTCTAGCCCATTCTCCCTTGTCTGGAATTGTTGATGTCAACCCTTGCTACGTGTTTTTTCCTGTTCCCATGGATATTATTAAAGTCAACGAGTTTGAAGTCGACTCGCGTCTCCGTGCTCCTTCGTCTCCTCACAGTAGCAAAACCGTGACAGAAAACTGGACCCTAAAACAGTAAGCGGCGCCCCTTCTCCCTGTTTAGTTTTTTGTTGTTGTACGTGTTTTTTGTTTTCCCAGTTTCTCCCCGTGGCTATGGAAGTTGCCGCTCGGTTCGCTGCCCTAGCTCGCCTGGATCTCCCGTTTGTGGAGTATGCGTGGGAGTTCTGTGGGATCGCTGCGAGTATGGCATTAGATGACCCCACGCTCAACTTGCGTTCTGGATCGGGGTTTACCATCGCCCCATGACCTCCCAGAAACATGAACTAATCTGGAGGGAGGGGGGATCGCCGGGGTTGGAGAGCATCCTGCCCGATCCAGACCCAGCTCGCCGTCAAGCCCGCCAGCCGCGCTGACTCAGCGCTCTGGACATGGTGCTACCTCCAGAGTTCGACAGCTCATATCTCACCCCAGAATCCGCTCCAGAACGTTCTCCTTCGTCTCCGCTGCTCCCGTCCAGCTCTTCATCATCTCAGGAGTACTTTCGCATCGGTCTGGTTCCGTCCAGCCCTCCTACACTCTCACTAAGCCCCCCGGGAGTTAGGCCAGCCCTGCTCTCCAGAGCGCCCTCCAGTGCACGCTCCTCCAGAGTGCCCCTCAGAATTCCTCATTTTCCCAAAGAAAATTGGGGGAGGAGGGAGGCATATGCCCGTGTCGAGCCGGCTAAGGTCACGGAGGATCCGCCATGGCCTCCTGAGTCCCTTGCTCCACCATGGCAACCTGAACTGCCTGCTCTGCCATGGCCCCCTGGATAAAACAAAAACCTGATCACCAGGCCTACCGAGATCCTGTAAGCCATGGCAACCTGGACTGCCTGATCCACCCTGGAGGCCTTCCCTGTGTCCGTGTCTTGCACCAGCCTCCAGGGCGCCCCCCCCCCCCGGTGGTATTGTTATGGCGCGTGATGTTTCTTCTGGGAGGGGAGAGGAATGTCACGTGTATGTTCCTGTTTGTCCTTATTTGGTCCTTCCTGTTCCTGTCCCCATTTAGTTCTATTAGTTCCAGGTGTTTCTCATTATTAGTTATACTCCTCACCTGTCTGCCCCTCATTATGTTCTCCCTTGTCTGGAATTGTCGATGTCAACCCTTGCTACGTGTGTTTTCCTGTTTCCCTGGATATTATTAAAGTCAATAAGTTCGAATTCGACTCCGCGTCTCCTAACTCTGTGCTCCCCACAGTAGCAAACTGTGACAACATATAAGTAATTTGAAGAGTAGGAAAAATAAACCATAAAGGCAAGGAAAAATGTTTCCATGTTTTTAATGTGATCTTCATTTAACTAAAGAAAAGATAATATATGTGAATGTCAGTTGTTGAAGAAATATAAAAAGACAAGGCAATTCAAATAATAAAGTAAATGCAAAAAAAAAGACAGAACAGTTATGCAGCTGAAACTGTTGTAAATCCAGCTGCAGCTGAAAATGAGTGTATTTTAGAAGACCCACCTAACACAGATAGGCTAAAATTAACAAAACAGCATTGACTTTATTCAAGTAACTATCATAAGAATGATGTCTATAAAAATGAGAACAGATGAAGCTCAGATAACCAGATAAAAAAAAAAGTTTCAGTAGATGCTTAAAGGGTAGAAGGTAAAGGGCACTTAACTGAACTAATATGGTTTTAAGGTGTTACACTGTTGTCACTGGTGTGGTAGACAGCCCAGTGAGCCCCAGTGGAGGTGATTCCCCATCCATTGTGTCGACCACTGAGAAAACGTAGCTCACTTCCATCATGGGTCGGGTAGAAGTTAAATGAGTTTCCAGAAGGTTGTCCCACTTTAAAAGATTGGCCTTGACTAGTGACAAACATAAGCTCATAGATGTAGCCATAGTCGTACTTTCCAGACACCTGAACGATGTATTCGTTGTCAAGAAGTGTCATCTCCATCGGAGTGCCATAGTTTGCACAAACAAGTGTTGTCCAGTTACCATCATAACTCAGCTGGATTCTAAACAGATATGTGCCATCAGTGTTCAAATAGAAACACACAATGCAAATTACTTAATTTTACATTAAGTCACAATAAAACACATCTTAATTACTTTGGCACTCTTTTCATCTGGATAGGTGATCAATGCTGCATTGGTTCACTTACCCACCAATGTGTGCGCTACTGTATTCCCAGATTCTGATACCAGTGCTGCGACCCGCATGTGCAATAAAATATTCAGTCCCACTGCCGTCCCCAGCAGCCAGGGAGTAAAAGTAGAAATCAAGTAAAGCTGAAAGAGGGAATAACAACTAAATGTCTGTATTATTATTATTATATCAATAAAATTGGTATAATATAAATTATTATTATTATAATTACTGTTTTAATTAACTTATTTAAAACTTTTTTTGCAAACATTCAAAATCATGCTGCAAAAAAGTATACAGTATATAACTTTCTAAAGGCCATTATTTTCTTACAGTGTGATTTTGCATGTTTGCAAAAACATTCAAATAAAATACAATGGTAAAAATAAAAAACACTAAAGTGGTATGTGATACTCACGCATGGCCATGCCCACTGTACAAACTCCAGAGAGAACCAGAATAAGATTCAACATTTTGGAAAAAGCTGCTTTCCAGTACACGACAATAATCTAAATTGAAACAAAACAGATCATGCTTATGAAACAGTAAATACACTCTTAAGAATAAAGGTGCTTAAAAGGTTCTTCACAGCAATGCCATAGAAGAACCATTTTTGTTTCCACAAAGAACCATTCAGTTAAAAGTTATTTAAAGAACCATATATTTCTTACCTTTTCATAATCTGAAGAACCTTCTTTCACCACAAATAACTTTTTGTGAAACAGAAAGGTTCTTCAGATGTTTATGGAACCATTTAAAAAAAAAGGTTCTTCTATGGCATCATGAAGCACCTTTATTTTTAAGAGTGTACTGCAAGAACTATCTCCCTACTGTATGCCATTGAAAGTTGAACCTGCATCTTGTTATCACTGTGCAATTTGCTTTACATCACTAGGTAGTAGTTTCCAACATCTAACTACATTACATATTGACAGAATGGTGATTAGTGTTTTCGTATATATGTAGCAGGTACAGAACTTCTGCATCAGCTGACAGTTAAGTGTTCCCAGAAATCTTCAGTCACCACTATCACAGGGCCTGTGAAATGGTGGAATAAAGACAGGACAAAAACGTGCGTGTGATCAGCTCTCGTCTCGCTGGGTTATATATTTTCCAAAATTCTCACATTAGAACAACCACCAATGTCAAAATATGCATTATGTAACAATAAATTACTTATTTATGTAACCGTTCACTGTTTCAGTCTCTTTCTTGTGATTACACAGCATTTCCATTAAGATCTGTCCATCAGCCAATTGCTGTGTTACTCTTTTGCATATTTACATGCTATTCAGTGTCACATGACTCTGAGTTTTCCCTCGATTCAACTGTATCAAATACATATTCAAACATGACATTCTCTGAATGTTTTACCCATTTTTGATCGCTCACATGCATTTTTAGAGTAAACTAAACATTATAGGAACTGATCTAAGAAAATATCCAAACATCTTCACCTTCAGTAACCACTATCACAGGGCCTACATATCTTCCAATCGCGGGTGAACATCGCTATTTCATTTCAGGATTAACATGCCAAATATTTTAAATGTTTTTTTAAAGAAGTCGCTTCTCACCAAGCCTGCATTTATTTGATCCAAAATACCGCAAAAGCAGTAATATTGTGAAATGTTTTTACTATTTAAAATAACTGCGTTCTCTTTAAATATTATATATTAAAATGTAATTTATTTCTGTGATCAAAGCAAAATTTTCAGCATCACTACTCCAGTGTCACATAATCCTTCAGAAAACATTCTAATATGCCGATTTGCTGTTCAAGAAACTTTTATTATTATTATTATCAAAATTTAAAACAGTAAATTTTTTTGAGATTCTTTGATGAATAGAAAGATCCAAAAGGTCAGCATTTATCTGAAATAAAAAACTTTGGGACTTATATACACTTCATTCAAAATCTTGGGAGTTCAGGAGATAGATTTATTATTTTTTGGAAAGAAATTATAGAAATTAATAATTTTATTTATTTTAGAAAGATGTGTTAAATTGATCAAAAGTGATAGTAAAGACATTTTATAATGTGACAGACGATATCTATTTTACATAAATGCTGTTCTTCTGAACTTCTGTTCATCAAAGAAACCTGAAAAATCCTACTCTTATATGATTTAGCGCAATCGGAATATTGAATGATTTCTCGATAGGATCATGGACATGAAAACGGAGTAATGATGCAAAAACAAATCGCTTTTAAAAAGTTATCTGAAAAGTACATTTTAAAATAATTCAAATAGAAAACAGTAATTTTAAATAGTAAAAATATTTCACAATATTACTGCTTTTGCTTTATTTTGGATCAAATAAATGCAGGCGTGGTGAGCAGAAAAGCCTTCTTTAAAAAACATTTAAAACCTTACTGTTCAAAAACTTTTGACTGGGTGGTATATCAAATGTTGTGTAGATATATATATATATATAATTTATATTATATATAAATATATATTATATATATATGATATATATATATACTGTATATATATATAGAAGGGGGTGGGCCGCCTGGACCAAAGAATGCCTGCAGGCCACAATTTTTATTGTCCCAGTCCAGCGCTGGCCTGTATATGTATTGTGTATACAGTATAGAAATACACACACATGCATGTATACATTAAAGAAAAATATGTTATGTTTATATATAATATAAATATATACATTTATGTACATGTAAATATAGGAATATAAATATAGACATGTAAATATTTTCCAAATCTATACAGTATGTGTGTGTATTTATTTACATAATAAATATACACAGAACACACATATTATGCAAACAAAAACTTATTTTGTATTAGATTAATCACAATAGATAGATAGATAGATAGATAGATAGATAGATAGATAGATAGATAGATAGATAGATAGATAGATAGATAGACTTACTGAACTCTGCCACCCTTGCAGCTGTATCTCTCTACTGGTCTGCAGCCATTCACATTCTGTCTTATTGGTTAAACCTGCTAGGCAGTATGAGTCCGTTGCTACTTTTGGGGTCTAGAACACTTTAAAGAACTTGGAAAGAGCTTTATGTTTTCATTTGCAAGATTAATCTGGCCTAGAACCAGAACAGCAACAAAAAAGGTTATATTCTAATTTAGAACACCTTTCTTTTTCAACAACATAAATGTATGTCTACAAAAAACAAAAACATCTTGGTTACCCTCGTTCCCTAAAGGAGGGAACGGATAAGTTAGGTCAACACTGACGTCTCACTTGGAAAACATTCTTCTTAAGGGAATGAGAGTTACGTAGTTTCCTTTCAGTCCGCCACGTTCAACGTTACATTGACACTATGGAAAGTACCACAACCAAAACGGTTTTACGCTGATGATGTAACTCTGATGCAACTCAGTCTGTAACCTGCCCAATGCCCGTAAGCCAGATAACAAATCAACTATGGGCTTACTAAGTGTAAGGATCCACCCGCCAGCCCAAAAAGCGGAATCCAGCAGCCTGGTCGAAGGTTTAATGCGTATTCAGTCTTTTACTTGCGCTTCTGAATTTATCAGGACTTAGTTTCCATTTTGTCTAGCTCCGTTTTCAATCTGACTCCAATTTCACATGATCATTAAACTTAGGCAATATTTCTATTCAAAAGCTGATCACAGATATCGATTGTTTATTAATTTAGATATTTGAGTATTCTGTAAATCCCATACTTTCAATTATTCGTTCATCAGGGACCCAATGCCGCTCAGAGATACGCGCCCCGGGTTTGCGGTAAACTCACGGACGCAAACTAGCCAGTCTGATATTAGTCAGAGGGTGTAATAAGTTAACTAATACCTTTTTGTCGGTTGCCTACTGCTCACTCATACAAAAAGTGTACTTGATTTAGCCACTTACATACATCTTGCTATGTCAGTGATAGACAGAAATCAAAAGGTCTTCAGATGAAGTGCCTACTGCTCCTTTCATTCATGCGCCTTTAGTTTGTACTATCCTGGACACAGATTACGGTAACATCAGCCTCCACATGATTTACTAGTCATAATGATTTCAGAAGAGTTCAGAGTAAATCAAATATAACATTTTATTTGTCAGGTAAAATTGTATCATGCCACTTACATAATGAAACAATTAGAAGCCAATTTAGAAAGGATAATGCAATTGTGAAACATATTGTATCCACGTGGCAACATGGTTTACTGTAGCTATATTGAAAATAGCCAAGTGTTCCATGCAGGAAACAAACGAATTTTACATAGTCACACATGTAACAGTTATCCTAATTTAACACAAGACACACGGTCTAAAATGCATAGCATCAACAACCTTTTACCCAAGTAATTCAAAGAACACTTACAGCAAAGAAATCTTGTGTTTTAAAGAATAAACTCAACTAGCCTATGTGCACATGTAGTAGCACAAACAACTATACAGTGTGCTCTATGCACACAATGTGTTTAACACAATTACATTATTGAATCGTACCTGACAGCAGAGAGACACACAGCAGTGAGAGTTCTGGTGCAGAGCTCCAGAGACTCTCACACACTGCATGGGGGTTTTTCTGACTACAGAATCCCAAAGACTGATTTGCAACATTCCCTTAAATACTACCAGAACAAAAACAAAGAAATCTTTAAATCAGTTGTAAAAACATAAAAGACCTTTTGGTCTTTTAGGTTCCCGTGCTCCAGGGTTGCACCTGGCTGGAGCTAGATAAACATTCCCACAGGCCTAAAGGGGTCACACCCCCTCCTCAGCAGAACATAATTCTACAAAAGTTTTAAATCTTTCTCACAAAAATGACGACTTTGAAATTGAAACCAATTTACCAATCGCACAAAGACCTTTAAAATGACACTAAACATGAAGGGGAAAAACAACAGGTTCACAAGATACATGATATGTGGGATATGCGTATTCTTAATGAACTTTGGGTGAAACCTTTTGGGGGGAAAGAGGGAGAGGCAGAGAGGCCAGGGGGAGAAGGGGGTTGTAAATGAGCGAGGAGAGAGATTTTGTTTGCTCTCTTTGAAGATTTCTTCTCAAGGTAAGTTTTATTGTTTTATTGCATGGTGTCTGTTTTGTGTGAGTTCCTGAGTATTGGTTTCATGAAGAGTTAATTTCATAAGGAAATAAATTCAATCCTTTCATAAGGAAACCGAAAAAAGGTGTTCAGACATTCTCGCAATATTACTATGGCAATCATTGTGGTGCAGAGACGCATCCATGCAAGATGTTGAATAACACTAATCGCAGTACACTGTGACTGACCCCAGTTCAGGGGTACATAACAGGGACTGACCAGGGACAGTTTACCAAGGGAAACCGTACCGTGGAAAGAACATACATGATTACCCAAGAGGAATCTTATGTATGGGCACCAAGTCCAGTACAAGGGATGTCTAACGCCATCCATCACAAATACTAGACCTGGCCCCATGATACTGGAGGAACTCAAAACGTGAACAGGAAACAGCAACACAATGGCTGGATCTGTCTCTTCCAAGGGCAACACTTACAGCTTCGCCATCTGGTCCCAAAAGCATCAGAACCTGATGCTCAAAGTACCTTCCCTAGGAAGTAGTACTTTGAACAGATAACCAGGCTGGGGTTTCAGGGTAACGTGAGAGTCAGACAGCCCAAACTCAAGACACGATTCATTGACCAAAAATGCCTTCAGGTCTCCAACTCTCTTGACGGATGTGATCGTGACCAAGAGCAATGTCTTAACCCTCAATCGGCCCCTGGGGTCAATATGACCCCAGTCAACATTTACTTAGTTTTAAAAAATGGTTCCCTTCATCTCAGTGGAATAAGATTTTGTGACTTTTCAACATTTTATATCTATATTCACATAAAAAAAACTGGGCTTGATTCGGTTGTTCTGAAGGTATGTAAAAAAAAATATATTTTTTACAAATCTGTTCTTTGGGGTCAGTATGACCCCACATTGAAATAAATAGGAAATGTGAAAAAATGTATATATATTTTTTCATTTGTCAAAATAAATAAATAAATCCGGCATAAATCTGAAAATTTCCACACAGAAATGAAGGCCTGGTACTAGAGCACAAATGCAATGTATAAAAGACATGCTCACTCACTCACTCACTCACTCACTCACTCACTCACTCCATCACTCACTCACTCACTCACACACACACACACACACACACACACACACACACGCAGGTATGACTGCCACAGAGAGCATTTGGATAGAATTTGGCAAAATAATATCAGCCAAAAATGCAGAACAAAGATATAAAGGGGTGAGACCTAATGCACGCACACGGGCACACTCAAACACACCAACCCACACACACAACAGACAGACAGACAGCATGCACTTCCGCTCTCTCTCTCTCTCTCTCACACAAACACACACACAGACACACACACTCACTCACACACACCCACCCCCCCCCCCCCCACCCACACACACCAACACAGACAGAAGGACACATGCCTCTCTCTCTCTCTCTTTTTCTCTCTTTCTCTCTCTCTCTCTCACATACACACACAGGTATGATTGCCACAGATATCATTTGTATCAAATTTGGCAAATGAAATCAGCCACAAATGCAGAACACGTTTGAGATAGACCTAATGCATTCACATGCACACACTTCTGCATATTGCTGTTGGTTTTATATATTTTTTTAATTTCTTCTACATTCTAAAGTTATTTTATTTTTTTACACTTGGTTCGTTAAAATCAATAATATGCAACTACAATCTGACTCTAAGTCTTGTCCTTTAGGTGTGTTTTATGTGGCATTTTCTGAAAACAGATATTTCAAAAAAATGCATCAAAAACCACAAAAATGACACCATTTGAAAAGACGATTTTCTTTTTAATGGCTTTTCTAATGTTTATATATAATAAATCCAAAAAAATGTATCACAAAAGTTCTGATAGAAGCAGTTGGCTACATCCAGTAAAATGAATGGCTCTCTGTGGCCCTCTGCTGGTCAAAACAATTTCTTACCTAAACTTCTTTCCTAAACTATAATAAATCCATTTAGGTTTATTTCTAACCAGCAGATGGGGTCATATTGACCCCAAGGGACTTAAGTGTAAACAGGAAATGAGGGACGATTGAGGGTTAAATGACAGGAACTTCAGCTCAACTGAGTCAAGCGGCTCAAAGGGGGCTATCTGTAGTCCTGCAAGGACCACAGAGAGATCCCAAGAGGGCAGGAGGTGCAATCTGTTGGGGATTCAATCTCCTTGCACCTCTCAGGAACCTGATGATCAGGTTGTGCTTCCCCAAGGATCTTCTATCCACTGCATCGTGATGTGCTGCAGTGGCTGCTTTCGAAGTGTATGTCAACTTTTCTTGCAGGAAGGAAAGCCCAACATTGACTCGGCATCTTAGGGGGTCCTCTTGATGAGAACAACACCAATCAATGAACAGACTCCACTTCAGAGCATAGACCTGCCTAGTAGAAGGGGCTCTAGCTGGGTGATAGTGTCTATCACAGCCTTTGAAAGGCCAGTGAGGTCTGCCACGTCCTGTCCAAACACCAGACATGCAGGTTCTATCTATCGATCGGGACGTGGGTACCAGATGGTGCCTTGCCCCTGAGAAAGAAGGTCCTTGCCGCCTGGGGATGTAGTCTTCATTCTTACAGAAGGGTAAGCTGTTGTGAGAGTTCATTGGTTGCACTTTTGAGCTCCCATGGAACATGAATGGTACCGCAGCGATTCGAGCGGCATTTGACTCCAAAGGAGGAATTGTGACATGCAACAAGAGCATACCCCCTCTTGATGATTGATGTACACAACTGTCACAGGTTTTTTCCGTGCGGACGAGCTCAGGCTTGTCTTGCAGCAGTGGACAGAAACCGCAAAAAACAAGCAGTACTGCAAGGAACTTGAGGCAAATGATATGCCACTGCAGTCAAGGTCCAGTCCAGGAGCCCGAAGCTGCTTGGCCATTGCATACAGCACCCCAGCCCATGTTGGAGGCATATGTTGTAGTAACAACACGCCTCATAATTGTTCTAGAGAGACACCTGCCTATAGAAATTCAAGGTCCATCCAAGGGCTGAAAAGATGGCGACAAACCGGGGTAAAGCCTACCCGGTGTGTGCCATGGTGCCATGCCCATCTTGGGACTTGGCTGTCCAGCCAGTACTGAAGCAGTCTCATAGGCAGCAATTCGAGTGGCGTAACTGTGGCTGCAGATGCAATATGCCCCAGGAGCTTCTGAAATTGTTTTAGAGGAAATGCTGTGCACCGGGTAGAGATTGCTCTTTTCCCAGCTGACCCGAAGCCTCAACCGGCTGAGATGCCGAAGCACCATATCCCTGTGCTCAAAATATCGTGTGAGTGAGCTAATATAAGCCATTTGTCAAGATACTTCTCCCGTAGTGGAGACATGGCACCCTTCTCGACTTTCGTGTAGATGTGGGGAAAAAGAGTCAGCCTGAAGGGGAGGGCCCTGTACTGATTCACCCGACCCTAAAATAAAACCGAAAAAACAGCCTGTGTCAAAGCAGAATCGAGACGTGAAAGTGCACGTCTTTCAGGTTGATAGTTGCAAACCAATCCTGGTGCTGAATGCAAGAAAGAATGCGCTTCTGCGTCTACATCTTGAACAGAAGACTGTAAGCGTTCGATTCAGGACTCACATATCCAGTATTGGTTATAACCCACCCCTCTTCTTGGGCAGAGGTGGGAAGAGTTTCCAAAAGCTGTACTTAAAGGCACAATATGTAATTTTTTGCCACTAGAGGGCGCATATTCAAAACAAACAAAGGTGTAGTTAGATGACACCATGACTGGGTGTGGAATCATGAGAGTTGTCGTTTATACCCAGCCCGAAGAACTTCGAGAGACTTGGCGACATAAGGTCATGGATGAGCTAATGTATTAAAAATGTATTAACGTCGTAGTATGAAGCAGAGTGAGGCGGAAAGCCGTTGAAGTGAAACGGGGCCACTGAACGAGTGCGACGCACAGCTCGAAAGCAGCGAAGCTTTTATTATGCTTCAGTCGACCGCTTTCTTATGCTCTTCTGGGAAAGCGCGGAAATGCAGCGCTGTTTTATCATACTAGATACATTTGAAAGTTCTGTTATAATGCTACTCTGTGCGGTCGTCACCTGTCTAATAAAATGCATAGCATATTAAAGCGTCTTTGGTGTTTCCATGTTTTCTACAAAACAAAACCGGAAATCGAGGCTACATGACGTCATTGGCAGGCGACACAATGACACTATAGACACGGTCCTTGTCACCAGTTAAAATTGCTTATTTCTCTGGATTTAAACATTCTTCGAAACATTTGGTATAATGGAAGTACACAAATCAGCAAAATATATAAAACTGTTCTAGTGGTTTTTGGATATTTTAATAAAAAAACTTACATATTGTGCCTTTAAGTCAAAGTACAAGTATTTACAAAAATAATTATTCAAGTAAAAGTAATAAGCAAAAATGCTTTGTGCTCTGTTGATAGCAAAGTGAACTCTTTTGCTCATGAAGCAATCGGTACTGAAGCAAAAATCTGAATGAGTGGATGCATGCCGCCATCTTACTATATATACCTGTATGTATGGGGAGTGGCTTGGCAGGCAAATTCCACTCGCCAATAGTCATTGGCCGTTTCTCGTAATAATCAGAGGTGATTGGGGCTCCCAAGTGAGACCTCTAATGTCAGAGTAGACATAATGTTGAACGTGACTGACTGAAAGGGAACATGTTATCCTAATCTAAATGTTAAAGTCATTAACATTAGTTCACCAGTTCCACAATGTATCATGAACTAACACACTTGATTAATTATTGGCTAATGTTAATTTCTACTCTTTAATTGTTATGTATTTCAAGTCATATGAATTATATATCATAAAAGTATATATTAAAAAATTGTTTATGGGGTAATCTATGATTCAATGGCACACAGTCAACAGAATGACATGAAAGAACACTCAAAAGGCATCTTAAAAGAGTGGTTTTCATGGTGTAAGCTGCTGAAAAATAATAATACACCTGTCTGATGCAGACAAATTGTGAGAGCACATTTTTTTGCACATGACCCACATTTTTAAAGATGCTGATACACACTCCTCTGACAAAGAAATTATTTATAATCTCAAACTTAGAGAGGGTATTGAAAGTACTACTGTACAGCATGCTCTAATAATATCACTCAAAAAAAACTGCATAATCTGCATTATTGAGATACCTAGCTGCATTCTGGGAATTTTGCCCAGTAGCTTCTCGTAAAAAGTTATTTGCAAAAGAATGTTTCTTTATGTTCACTAATGCACATGCCTTCTTGTGACAATTGGCTGTTATGGCACTAAAAATATTTTGATGATTGAAGACAGCACTAAATCCAACCTGAATGCACAAATGTTTGTTCTGATGTCTCTGTATGTATAATAACTACGGAACCCCTAAAGGGACCTTTGCAAAAATAAAAAATACACAGACTTTCATGTGCGCACGAGAAACTATCACACGTTACTATTTCTGGGTGTGTCACTTCTGCCATCTTACAAAGATGAAAACAAGAGCATGGATGCACATGAATTAGCCTAATTGACATTAGGATAAATTTGGCCTTCAATACTGTCAGACTCTGTTTCTGTCTTGTGTTGTGTTTTGTTCCCCACGGGCTCAATGTTATGTTTATGCCCTTATTTGGTCTTCTTGTTCCTGTTCCCTGATTAGGTTAATTTGTCCCAGGTGTTTCCTATGTTTATTATGTCCTTATTTCCAGGTGTTCCCCATTTAGTTCTGAGTACTTAAGCCCTGTGGTTTTTTTTCGTTGTTTGGCTATCCGGTATTGAATGTCTGTATGTGTCTACAACTCCTGCTACGTGTGTGTTCCTGGTTACCTAGATGTCATTAAACTCTCATTGTTGATGTGCTCCTCGACTCCCTCACAGTAGCAACGTGATAGAATACCGGACCTAAGACAGAAAAGTAGCGGCGCCCCTTCTCCCCATTTTTTTTTTTTTTTTTTGTTTTTTTTTTTAAGTGTTTATTTAGATTGTTCTAATGGATCCCCTAGAGAAGTGTAGCGTCTGGACCACTCAAACACACAATATATATTTTGTTAGCTAGATTTCACAAATACTCTAACACCCCAGGACGCCGAACAGGACACTGGTTTCATGGTAACCCGATACATTTACAACCTTGTGGAATGCGAGCAGACTCTCAGTTGCATTCTCCAGAAGCAAGAGGCACAAATGCACAACAGTAGAATTTTTGGGAAAAACCCCCCCCCCCCCCTTGTTCTACTACTTTAATTCATATGAAAACCTTTCTTTGAATGAACACACATATTCTTCAGGCCATTGTGTATATTATTGCTGTTTTGTATTAATCTGTTGTATTATAGACTATTTTTATCCATGCTTACGATAAACCACTCATTCATATAACCTTACATATACCTTGTTTAGTATCTATGAATTCGCCTTCTGATGATCTAAATAAGAATGTATATTATATGTTGGTACATAGGCAATATATTAGTGCCCTGAGATCCTGTAGTATTTTCGATTCAAGTTCCAGATACTAAGTTCCGTGTTTCCACACAAAGAGTCATAAACTCCACGGGATCTCAAAACGCCCACTTGGGATTCCGTCTTTTCTCATTGGATAAGCCCATCTTGAGAGGCGGGGATCTTCTCTGACCTTAAAGCTGACACACCATGTGACCCGCCCAGTCGGTGGTTCGGTCAGATGCTAAGATGAAGATGTGAGAAAACGCTTCAGGATACCAAAGCATTGTGCCAGGCTTTTCGGCCTTGACTTTTCCATTCATGAAGATTCTCTGACTCAAACTGGTTCTTTTTCATCAACCAAATTCAGCAAGATCTTGAGCCTTAAGATTGCATCAGTAATCTATTTTCAGACAGACGAGACTTTTGCAAGTATCAAACTTAGTCTTATTATTGATACATTAAGTATCAGTTACACCTTTTTACAAGGTTTGTTTGAACTATGAATCTGACGTTTTCCCTCAGGTTTTTAGATCTGCTGAATATGCAAAGTGTCAATAAAATTATTTCTTTATGCCTCTTTCTGTACTGAGCTAAACTTTACCCCTTTCCTATACCAACTGTATGTGTGTGTGTATGTGTATGTTAGACCAGCTTATGTGTGTATGCAGTATGTTAGACCAGCTTATGTGTGTATGTGTGTGTTAGACCCGTTTATGTGTTTATGTAGTATGTTAGATTAGTTTAAGTGTTTATGTAGTTAATAAACCTTACTTGTATCACACTTGACGTGTCATTGTTTGCTCATAACCGGAGTCACTAATCATGCGGATTTACGTTACAAACTTATAGAATTTTACAGTAAGAAGGTTATTTCCTTTAACTAGGAAATTAACTTTCTTAGAATTGACAAGACAGTTGAACCTGAGAGCTCAGCTAAATATCTACAGCGGATCTAAAAAAATTCATACCGGTAATTAATTATAACTAGTTATGATTAAATAATCATATTTCCCCTTTGAGCTGATTCGTACACAGTTATTTCTATTTCAGACGGTTGCCCCTGGAAGGTACATCATGAATTCCTCACCTGCTAAAATCAGATTTCCTTGATGGTGGACTGTTCTGTTGGTTTTTTAGATGAGGGGATTTCCTCATGGAATCGGGCCCGGCCCGCTCCAGTGTCGGCTCCGCCCCCCATACTCGCATGTTCGGTATTTTTTAAATTGTGTCTATCCATCTTTATTATTAGTTTTACTCAGTTATTACCTTAAATTTATGTACTTGCTCCATGGCAGCTCCTGTCACCAGAACGAATTCCGTGTGTTTAAACACACTTGGCATAAAGCTCTTTTCCCGATTCCTGACATTTAAAATGCTTTTGAGGTCTAGAACAGATTGGTACGTAAAACGTGCTTCAATTTGGCTTTCGACAGGGCAATACATTGCTAATGATGCCACGGGTATATAAACCATAAATATTACACAGTAATGCATTATAACAGGGCACTACATAACAGACATGTATCTTATGTAGCGAGAATGCCATTACTAAAGAAAGAAACCCAATTAACAATTGCGCAACACATCATCTGTAGCTGAAGCATTAACCTAACAAAATACAGTCCATCCGATGTTCTTACAGACATTTAATCACCCAAACGCATTTATACCTTACAGATAGCATTGGTATAAAACAAATAAGGTGATTACATGTGTTTTAAAGTTGACCTAACAATTTAATGTTCTCTTATTGCTTTATTTCTTCTTCACGAGTCTCCCCGCCGGTCTGCCAGCGCGCTACGGGAGGAAAATACTGGTTAGCACAGCTTTACTAGCAAAGTGAGCAAGTAACATTAAAATAATTCATACAAGATGAAGAAAAGTGTATACATGTGTTTTAATGTACCTCTGTGACTCTCATCTCCCCGTTGGTCTGCCTCTGCCAGCGGCACTGCGGCCGGGGGAAAAGAACGCTTAGTACAGCTCCACTCGGGAAACTGAGATATTCTTACAGAAACTTAAACCTGGCTTTATATCGTGCAAATAACATCAGCATACAACGCATCAAGCGATAAAAGAGTCAAAAATGAAAATTAACCTACCATACTCTAGTGGTTTTTCATCTTCACGAGTCTTTCACAGAGCCGGTGCCGAGGAGGTGTGTGGTTGTTTTCTGCATTCATTAGGACTACTGTTTTTAGATTGGCTAAATATAGTAGGCAAATATTTTTTTTCAAAATGCACTGAAAATCTAAGCCTGAGGAACAGTAATAAAAGTTTTATTAAGTTTTAATAAAATGATTTACAGTTATGCTGTTTGCTAGCTAGTATGCTGATCATTCAATCAAAGGACGAGAAAATGCTGATGTTATTGTTAGCCAGCTAGATGGCCCTGGTGCTGCCGACTCTAAATCTGATTGGTTAAAGCAATGGTTTCATTGCCATTGATTTTAAGCTACAGACGCCTGTACTGCTGATTCTGAAGGCCTTAGAAAGATTTATTTGATCCTGGCAACACTATTGCTGAAATATGATTGGATAAAAGTGCTAATATAAACATACACTGCTGAAAGCAGTGCAACCAAGAGAAAAGCTATGAAATGAAGAGAATAGACTATTGGAAATAATTTAATACACATTCATGGAAAAATATATTAAAACTAAATCATTGATTCTGATAGTTTTAGGACAGAGAGAAGCCTTTGCTTGCCCTGACGCCCACCACTGCCGATATTAGAGTGATAACAGAACTCCTCCAACCACTTCACCGTTTGAATCATGTACAGTAGGAATGGGAAGATTCCCCGATTTGCTCGGTGCATCGGCATAAAAGTTAACGATGCAATGCATCGATTTATAAAGTGTGCATCAGATACAAGTTGGCATTTGTTGTTGGCATCCACCTGCTGACAGAGAATGAATTAGCATTTTTCAATAAGCCCTTCTGCTCTTTTAGACCAAAGCCAAAAATGACCCTTATTTGTACGCAGAAAACATGCAGTTGTAAATGTGAACTGGTGGATCGACAAGAAGATAATGAATTATAAAACTTATTTAAAAAAAAAAAAAATTATATGCTAATATATATTTGTTACTAAATGAATATAATTGTTTGAAAATTGTTTAAATTAATTAAAATAATATAAACAATATACTATACATAAAACGTTTTACTTTTGACATTGTCCGCCCACCCCTACTAACCTGCTTGTCCCTCTTGAATCCTATTCAATCTCACATCTCCTTCAGAAGCCATTTCCTCCTGAGTTGTACCTGAACTGAACTCACTCACATTCTTTACATATCCCTTCAACTGTGTTGTGTTTTTCCATCAATATTTAGACAGGCTCGTATAACCCCACTAATTATGAAACCCACCCTTAACCCATTTCTTTTTTAGAACTATAGACTGGTTTCCCTTCTTCCTTTCATTTGCATAAACACTTGAACGAGCTGTGTTCAACGAAGTTTCTGCCTTTCTCACACAGAACAACCTACTTGACAGCAACCAGTTTGGTTTCAGAAGTGGACATTCAACCGATACTTCCTTGCTCTCAGTTGTTGAAGCCCTAGACTGGCAAGAGCGGATTCCAACTCTTCAATACTTATCTTGCTGGATCTATCCGCTGCTTTTTACCACCAACCTCCTGTCAACCCGATTGGCATAGGGCATCTCAGGAACCGCACTCCAGTTGTTTGAGTTTTACCTCTCAGATAGGTCCTTCAAGTTATTTTGGAGAGGTGAGGTGTCCAAGTCGCTACATCTAGCTACTGGGGTGCCTCAGGCTCAGTTCTTGGACCACTTCTCTTTTCTGTCTACATGGCATCACTAGGTACTGTCATTCAGAAACATGGCTTTGCTATGCTGATGACACTCAACTCTATTTCTCATTCCATCCTGATGATCCGACGAAAGCTGCTCTGATCTCAGTTTGTCTAACAGACATTTCTTGCTGGATGTAGGACCATCACCTTCAACTCAACCTTCCCAAGACAGAACTGCTTGTGGATCCAGCAAACCCATCATTTCAAATCTCAATTCATTCATCCACCATCCAGTTAGCCATCAAACCATAACTCTATCAAAACAGCCAGAAACCCCTTGGAGTTATGATTGTTTGATCATTTACCCTTTTTTTCAGACCACATTGCTAAACTTTCCGGTCCTTGCAGATTTGCTTTATTCAACTCAAGAAGATCAGACCCTTTCGTTCAGACCTACTTACTTCACTTTTATTCACTGACTTTTAAATTAAATTTTCCCTCCTGGTAGAATGACCTGCCCAACTCAATCCAAGCAACTGAGCCCTTAGCCATCTTCAAGAATCGACTAAAAACACATCTCTTATCATCTCTTCCATCTTTATTTGACCCTTTAACTCTAGCACTTTCTATTCTAATTATATTCTTAAAAAAAAAAAACCTGTCCCCTTTTAGTATGACTTTTCTTGCACTTTATTCATTTGCTGCTTGTTTTCTTTAAAAAAACTAACACTTGCTTTCTAATCTTTTTGTATTCTTTTTATTTTTATTTATTATATAATTAACAAAAGCAAAAAAGACCTCTGACACTAGCTTTCTCTATTCCTTTTCTATTCTATCTGTTTTTTTTTCCTTTCTTTTATTATTTAATATTATTTAAAAAACCCCTTGCTACGGCTGTACTACTTCTTTTGCGTTAAGCTAAAACTGAACTTGTTATAGCACTTGTAATCATGCTCTTTTGTTGATTTTGCTTGCTTTGCCATGTCTTAATTTGTAAGTCGCATTGGGATAAAAACGTCTGCAAAATACTAAATGAATGTAAATGGAAATATGTCTATATATACTAGGGATGTGTAACATTAAAAACCACGAGCCGATTGAAATCAATTCAATATGTGATAATATTCAATCAGTTGAGATGCTAAACAAAAATTGTGATTCAATTAGGGTTAGGAGTTTATAATAGTATGAAGTATGTCTGAGTGAACTTAACTGTCTTTAGAAAAGTTTTAGAAGGTATTTTTTATATTTTTTATTTTTGGCCTCTTGTATAATGCATATTGAAGTTCATAAGTGCAGCACTTTATTATTTATAGGCTGAAACCAAGGAACGCTTAAAAGCGCCACCTGCTGGCAGTGCGGTGAATCTGCGTCTCAGTCATCCAAGCTTTCATGCAGATATTTTTAAATGATAGTTTTTCACAAAAACTAAGTCAAATCATTTAGTCTGTTTTTTTTGTTTTGCTTCCAAATTTTTTCGAAATTATACAACCAATAACTGTTTTAGGAATTTAGATCAGTTTCTGTTTCATGTGATGCCAGCATCTTTGTTGGATCATGATTAAATGCACAAGTTGTTTGCCTTCTCATGTTTAAAGAAAGAGCACGACAAGCCTTATTTGTATTTTTGTTTTGTTTATATGAAGAGATTTTTTTGTATTTGTGTTACTTATTTGATTTGGGGCTTGTTTTAAAATTTCAATTTAGTTTTGTTATATACATTTACATTAGCCTACATTTACATTTTGTTATGTAGCAGACACTTTTCAATCAAAACCAACAAAAGAGCAATAATCTACAAGGGTTAGATTATCAAGTTCACAAAGAAAACTGCAGGATTTTGTCCAAAGGCAATATAAAACAAAGGACAGACATTTAATTTTATATTTGTCTTAAATCCCTCATTTTGAAAAAAAAAAAATGGCTTCAACTATCGAATCGTGCAAATCAAATCCGTGCATACTCGATTTGTGGAGTTTGAGTGATCATTACCAATCCTAATTATCTCCCCTAAACATACATACATACATACACACATATACTGTGTGTATATATATATATATATAAGTACCTGCAGTGGTAAAAAAGCTAATTCTGGTTGACTTCCATCTGTACAGTCTGTTCCAAAAAAAAGTTATGGCAATGACATAATTTTTGTGTTTTGCAAAGTTTGATGTCCTTCAGCAGGATTTGTAATATTTTTCACATGTTTCTATGTATACTGAAAAACGAGATAGCATAATCATAAGTTATTAAAGAGAGCTTTTATTGGCAAAAATAATAAAGTAGTCAATATTTACGGTTGACGCCTTTCCTTCATACCCTTTGCAATTCGCCGCTGGGGCTGCATGCTTGATATTTAGCTTCTGGGACCATGGTAGTCCTGACTGATAGTGACCATTCTCTTTCCTTATAGTTCTCTCGAATTGATCACAATTTGTGTGGATTCTGCTGTCCGTATCGCCTTTTGAGGACTGACCCGAGGTTTCTCCTCTTGGGATTGAGATCCGGGAGGTGGTTGCCAGGCCACGCATATCCAAATTGGCAATTGTAATGATTTTCGAGCCACTTCTTTATCACTCTTGTTTTGTGACATGGTGCTCCATCATGCTGGAAAATGCACGGATCATCACCAAATTGCTCATGGATTGTTGAAAGAAGTCACTCTTGCTGGACGTTTTGATACCATTCTTTATTCATGGCAGTGTTTTTGGGCAGAATTATGAGAGAGCCCACTTCCTTGGTTGAAAATAAACCCCACACATGGATGGTCTCAAGATGCTTCACTGTTGGAACAACACAGGACTCATGGTAGCGTTCACCTTTTCTTCTCCGGACAATCGATTTTCCAGATGTCCCAAACAGTCGGAAGGGAGCTTCATCAGAGAAAATAACTTTGCACCAGTCTTCTGCTGTCCAATCCTTGTACTTCCTGCAGAATTTCAGTCTGTCCTTGACGTTTTTCTTGGAGAGAAGTGGCTTCTTTGCTGCCCTTCTTGACACCAGGCCATTGTCCAAAAGTCTTGGCCTCACTGTGCTTGCAGATGCTCTCACACCAACCTGCTGCCATTCCTGAGCAAGCTCTGCACTGCTGGTGACACAATTCCGTAGCTCTGACCCTATACTTGTCCCCCTCAGGCGGAGACGGTCCTGGCGCTTGCTGGACACTCTGGGACATCCTGAAGACTTCTTCACTGCAGTCGAACCTCTTTCCTTGAAGTTCTTAATGATCCAGTAAATGGTTCTTTCAGGTGCAATATTCTTTGTAGAAATTTCCTTGCATGTGAGGCCATTTTAATGCAAAGCGATGATGGCTATGATTGGTTTCTTTGGAGGTAACCATTGCAAACAAGAACACAATGATTGGAAGCGCTTCTTTTCTATCCCCCTCCTTTTTTAATACAGCAAAAAAATCTTGACTACATATAAAATAACCATTAGTATGATAGTGATTTCATCTGACTAGTACTCGTTCACACTTTCACATGTGCTGCTGATATGATTATTAGTCCATTAATGTTAGATGGTCATTATGTGTCAGGATCAAATAACAGTGACATTTTTTTTTTGTGTGTGAAAAGTTGTTTTTTTTGGCTAATGAAGCTTTTAGAAATTATTTAAAATGCATCTGATCACTCTACACAATCTAGAAACAATGTGAATGAACACCACAACAGCTTAAGCTGCAAACTTTGCAAAACACAAAATGTATTTTACTATGAGTACTTTATATATGGTATAAACCTGTATAAAATCCTAAAAGTTTGCATATGTTGTTGCATTACACTTGCATAAAACATAGCCTATATTGTTAACATACATGGTATTAACATGCATTACCATATACTGTAAAAATTCATCATATAAATATTTTTACTAAATGTATATGTACTAATTTTACCATTGGTGTATAAACCGATATAAAATTCTATGTAAGCATACTAAATGTTTGCATATATGTTGTTTATATACACTTGTATATAGAAATTGCACATATATTGTTCACATAATAGTTTTAACATACAGTACTGATTACTGTACCAATGTAATATATTTATATAAACTAATTTTATAACGGGTGTTTAATATATGGTATGATATCATAACCATGTATCCTTAGAACCTATGTAATAATATAATTGTCTTAGAAGACAAAATATATGACAACACCACTTGTGATAAAGGGACATAGGCTATATGTCATCTTACATTACCTTTCTGTATGGGTTCCCTGCACATTCTGAAGCACCCATTTCAGGTCCTGGAGTCTCTCTACTAATGAGCTGATTAGTTGAATCAGTTGTGTTTGAATGCAAGCTCACTAATCACTAATATAGCTCTAACAACTAATATAGCTCACTAATACATAAACATGAACAAAACACACGTTTGTTTGTTTGTTTGTTTCTAATGTTGACATTGAGCTGACAGAATAAGGTAAACTGATTAACTTAAAGGCAAAACTGGAACAACAGCGCCCTCAGCTGATGCACTGAGGGTAGAACACAGTGGAGCTCATGCCACTTCCATTCTGTCCACCAGTAAGAACGTCCATTGTTCGTTCGTTCGTTCATTCATTTATTGTATAAAGAATTTTAGTATACGAATTTTCATCTCCTTTGAAGTGACACAATTTGGTTCATGAATATATTGCTGTATATTGGAAATATATCAGTAGTTTCTCACATATGGAAATCAATTATTTAATATGTTGCATTACATTATTTTGCTGTTTACTGTCAGGGACACTGATTCATATCAAATACTTTGTCTATATAGATCAATGGTCAGGGACTTTTTATCTAGTGGAAGGAAGGCATTTAGTGACTTGAAAAAAAGTAACATTAATACATGTTTTGCTTTAATATTGGTTTTTAAAGCAATAAGGTACTTGAGGCTATTGTGTTCTATTGTAAATAAGCAAGCTGCTTTAAATACACTTCAAATATAATACACTTCATAATATATAAATACATGTAATAACATTTGGTACTGTGTGTATAAATATGTGACTGTACTGTAAAAAAAAAAAAAGGTTTCACACTGTAAGACCATACAAATTGAACTTGAAAAATTTATGAAAAAATGTATAAAGACATTGCCCTAAAAAAAAAGAAGTTAATTTTGTCTTGTTGAACAAATAAGACATTTCAAGTTCTTTACATTGGAAAGTGTCAGTTCATTGAACTAGCATAATCTGTTATAAGGTAACTCAAACTAGTGAACTTTGAGCAGACAAAAGAGCAATAATTTTGCAGCAAATTATTTGGTTTAATCTGACTGAATTATCTTTGCAAAATTACTATTCTTTAAGTTACAGCTGCATAATAAACAATGACAAAAATACATACAAGGAATTAACTTTTAGCATTTACTATTTATTTAATTTAATTTTCCAAACTTTTCTTTTTTCTTTTTTTTATTAAACGGAATGTTGAGGTTTTTGATTAATAAAACAAAGGAAAAAATGTATGAGTGGAATGTGCTGGTCATGCGCTTGGAAAAATGCAAGGCGTAAGTCAATCCAAAAACAGGACACATGGGTTTGAGAGAGATTCTCTACATTGTCCTTCACAAGATTCCTCTCCAAGATGCATCCCACAGAGGCTGGTGGACAGTGGCATCGCTAGGGATTCTGGGCCCTTTCTGGGGGGGTCGGAAACCTAATTTTGAATCCATAAGAGATAACTTGTTCACGTGTTTGTTTAATGAGGACCACTGACCAGATACTGAATAACTGATAGATTCCGAAGTACATATAAAAGTGGTGTGTGTGTATTTAAGCATGTTTGTTACTGTCAGTTATAATAATTTGCCATAATATAATTGAACTTGAACACTTGGACATTAAGAGTAGATCTTTCTCTTCCAAGACCTAGGCATACTGGAATTTAAAGAAATCATACCACTAAATATTGGCTTGGGGTAGGTTATAACATGTTTTATTGATGTTGTATTGATTAACTACAAAGCAGGCATTGACAGCACAAAAATATACTTGAAGTAAAAAAGTTACTTTCTTATCTTAAACTTATTTTTATCCCTCTAAAATCTGCTAAAGTCTGCCTTGTAAACCACTCCGAATTAATGTCATTAACATATAAAAGATCAGTCATCGTCCAAATCCTTCAATTCAGAAACAGCTTACGTTTCCAAAAACCTGCGGTACTCCGACAAGGAAAAAGTACGTACTCTGCTTTGACCCTGACATGACACAAAGCACTTTTCCACGTCAAAGGCAGTTTTTACAGATATGAGCGTTGGTGTGGATTTAAGCGTGGATATAATCTCTCCGCTTGAGAAGAGAAGCCAGGGGCCTGGCCTCAAAATTAAAAGTGAATGTTGCATACATAACGGCAGCAGGGGTCACTCTTGCATTTTATTTATTTCTTTTAGCTTAGTGTAGTGGATCCACTTGTGTTTGATAATCTATTAAGTAAAGGTTAATTAATTGATCATACCTATTCAGGATTTGCTAGTTAACTCTTTTTTTCTTTCTTACTTTTTTTCACCGGTAAGAGAACGTTTAACTCAAAATAAGAAAAGTAAACAATCATATATCATGGCATATAACACAAAATAAAACAAAATACAACAAAAATGTTTGTGGCACATAAAAAATTAGTTGTTGTGATGCCATTCAGTTCAGTTCAATTGTTGTGCAGTGAAATTCAGTTCAATTCAATACTTGTGTAATGCAATTTGGTTCAATTCAGTTGTATTGTAGTTCAGTTCATCCAAAAAGGGGAAAAAACGTTGTGGGAGAGAAAGAAATAAAAAAAATTGTTCTGGAAAAAACTAGGAGGAAGGTTGACGTCCTGTTCAATCCAAGACAGATTCAGACTGTGAAGCAATGAGTTTACCCAACAATCCAGTGCCCTGTAATCAGTCTCTTTGCAGATGAAACATAGTCAAATGAAGGTCAAAGCTGCAGTCTGGGTTGGCTCGCCAACTAAACTCTTAGTTTTACAGAGGTGTTTTTGTGCAGTAACTCTGAAATCCAACTGGACCCTAAAACCTGACCAAAACTGTTGTTTTCTCATTCAAATAAGTTTCCTTTAGATCCACAACCAGGTGAGTATTATCTTTCTTCTCGTTTAGGGTCCTAAAATCAACTTAATAATTATTTCATTATTTAATATTTTTAATCTTTCTTCTTCTTCTTCTTCTTCCCCCCTTTTTAGTACAATTATAGGCATGTACCAATGGTTTGATGTAATTTCACCCCTCTTCTTTGACTCTTCTGGTTCTCGAGGGTTCCAAGCATATTAGTCCAAGCAGATTCCTACTGAAGCGCTCAACAGGTTTCCCTCTCAGATTATAGGGCATAGTTCTTACTTTCTGAGTGCCAGTGAACTCACACAACTCTCTTATGAGTCTCTTACTCAAAGTCAGGCCCGTGGTCACTATATAGGAGCTTCTATACCATATAGCACCATATGGAGCTTCTCAGGGATGCTACAGTGGACAAAGAAGTGGTCCCACAAGCACTTAGCTACTGTTCAAGCCTTTTAATTTGGGGTAGGAACAGCTACTGCTTACTTATCGAAGTGGTCGGTAATGACCAAAATGTCTTTGAAATTGTTGGAACCTGGCTCCACTGAGAGAAAATCCATGCATACGACTTTGAGTGGTCTTTTAGCTGTGATATTGAGAAGTGACGCAGCATTCTCAAGCAAATACTTGCAAAGTCTTCTCTTTGTTTGTTTCTTAGTTCATCTGGTGCAAAAAGAGTTATAATGGGTAAGCCACCAAATTCATCTTCTTCCTCAAAACTTCCTGGAAGAGCCTTTGGATGGTGGGCAAGAGAGACAACGAAAGTGGCATTGGGAATATTTTCCATAGGAGGATTACCAACCACTAGGTAATAAGTGTGTAAGTGCTTATCACAGTTGTCTTTAACTCTTTCCCCGCCATTGACGAGTTATCTCGTCTTTTAGACAACGCTTCCCCGCCAAAGACGAGGTTTTACGGCTTTTCGTGTTTTCACTGTTCACTGTGTTTACACTTTTTCACACTCGGGGGCGCTATTACACATCTTCTGAATGAGTACAAAACCTCCCGAACAAAAACACTGACTAGGAAGACGCAGAAACAAGAACGAGCGATCTCTTATGTAAACAGATGCATATGAAAAATAATGCGATCATCAGCAATGGCAGCATATAAATAAAAACTGCATAATGTTAACTGCAGTAAAATGGTGATCCAGGAAGTGGTATATGTCTGTGCAAGCTTTGGAGGTGTTGATAGAAGCGATTTACTGGATTTATGCTTTGATAATCGTACTGAATATTACCCAGATGTAGTTTTTGATAAAAATGTGATTTTCTCACCTTTTTGCTCAAAATTATGCATTTTTATGAAACCTACCTAAAAAAAGAATGCTTTAAGCACGAATAAAACTAATTAAAAAAAAAAAAAAATTTTAAGTATTTTGGTGTTTGCATACAAAATTCATACAGAAAAATATTCTGAAGGCCATCACATTTTAGTGAAAATCATCAAAATTGCTGGCGGTGGCTGGCAACTTTTTTCAAAAATGCTGGCGGGGAAAGAGTTTTAATGGTGTTTTCATTCATAGTTACATGTTTAGATCCTAGTGTTGGGGAGAAAGCAATGAGATCATCCAGGAAAACTAGTGCTTGTTTCAGGCTCAGCTCTCCTGTGCAGCATTCCATGAGCCTCTGGAATGTGCTTGGGGCGTTAAGTTATGCCTTGAGGCATCCTGTTGAACTCAGATAATCCTAGTGGGCAGATGAATGTAGTTTTGCACTTATCTGCTTCCTCCATTTCAATCTGGTAGAAACGGGATTTCAGGTCTAGCACAGAGAACCATTTGGATCCAGTCAGGGCCAAGAAGGATTCCAAATTGGGCAAGGCATATGAATCCTCAGCCTGGTCTCATGTTTATACATAGGTATTAATACGTAATATTTGCAAGCACAAAACAGAACGTTTTGTAGTTTTATGATGCGTAAAACGTACAATTTAGATGAATTTCAACATTTAAAACTTACAAATCGCTATAAATTTTTAGCTAAAAAAACGTACAAATATTTACATATCTTTTGGATCATTAAGATATTCGTATCAATGCTTTTTTATAATTTTATCAATAAGCAATTTAGATTTTTAGACCCCTTAACTTACCCCCAAACCTAAACCCACCCATTTTATAGCAATCTGGCATTTTTATCATTTTTTATATGCAATTTAGATTTTTAGACCCCTTAACCTTAACCTACCCATTTTATAGCGAATATAAAAGTATCTAAAATGCAACTGACCGAAATATGCAGGAAAATAACCATTTTAGTATAGCATTAAAATATTTTTATAGTTGCTAATCCAATTCCTACATCTAAACCTTATCATAACTATTTCTGTACAGTATAAGAAAAACATGACAGACAAATCAATGCAATTACAATAATTTATTTATTGCAAAAATGTCAAAAGCAGTACAAAGTAAACCAAGACGAGGCGTTGCAGCCGCAGTCCTCTCTGGTGGAATACAGTAGGTTTGTGTAAGGTGCAGAGCAGAATTTATGTTGTTAATCGCTGACAATATTATTCAGATTATTTTCCCGATCCACTCTGTGAAGTCGTGAAGGCATGCGCGCATCATTCAAACACACCTCAGCAGAAACACGGCATGTAGCAATCTGTGATGAATGCAGGCGAGAGCCAATGAGCGTTCGATTATCCTGCCGTAAAGCCTGTCGTTTGAAGCGGCAACATTTGAATTTGTAAAGAGCGCGTCAGTCAGCGTGGGCTTTGCTGTTTACGGTCACTGGACTCGCTGCTCTGGATGGAGATGAAGATCGCCGAATATAGGCTTGGATTTGGGTCTGTTCCTCGAAGTTTTATGGAAGATTTGGATTACAGCGCACAAATAAAATTGTTTCATTTCGTAATTATGTCGCGTTTTTGACGTATTTTATAGTTCACAGCATGTTGGAGAAAACACCTTTTGTGGCCCATGGCAAACGAAGTAAACATTATATGACAAGTAAAGGTTAAATTATTGCAGAAATGTTATTTATTTTAAGGTGTAAAGTGAAGTGTTGTTTAACATTATGTAGGCATATTCTTGGAAACGAACTGGCAGCAGAAATCACAACAAAACGAAAAGTTAGCATTTCATAAGTAAATGAGTAAAGTTAAACAATTTAATAATGCAATTGAAAACAAGGTAATTGATTTGACAACTAAAAACAACTAATAATACAATTAATGCCGTGATTTCAATATTCATAAGGATTTATTTTTAGGTGTCGTTTTGTACGTTTAAATGCTGAAAATACGTAAGTATTTGAACGTTTAGATGCTGAAAATACGTCAGTATTGTACGTTTTAGTGCCTGTAAAAACGTAAATAAATACATTTTATAGACCCCTCAGGGTTTCCACGCTTCTTGAAAGTAATTGGATTTCAGAGGATTCTATTAAATATGGATTCAAGGCCTGGAAAAGTGCTTGCAAACAAAACAGGTCCTTGAAAGGCTTGAATTAATTAGGAAAAAAAAATTGTTGGTGCAGGGATTACGCTATGAAGATTTCTGTCAATTGAGAAAAAAAATAGGGGAAAAAGAAACAGTAGCGCCATTGGTGTTGTTCTGCCGGCACAACAAAACATCATCCCCGCCACGGCTGCAGCTTGCCCATTCCACAGGGCCTTTCGCACCGCTTTAGTTTCATAACTAAATGTACGGTACTAAAGTACTTGGACGATTTTGCGCGAACTATTTCCCGGTACCATTTAAAGTGTTGCATTCGCATCGACAGTGTGTACTAGGAAGTGACGTTAGCCGGTCGACAGCGATGTCATTTGTGCGTGTCGTTCAACAACAGAAACAAAGAAGAAAAACATTAACAACAGGAGGATGGAGGAACGCAGTGATCGGAGCTGTTTTTGTTATTGGGGCTCGCAGATTCACATATTAAATGGACATGGAAACGTCAATGTATACGAATGAGGCGGACAGTAACTAAGTACATTTACGTGAGTATTGTACTTAAGTACACTTTTTGAGTATCTGTACTTTACCTGAGTATATTTTTTTCTGGGAACTTATGACTTTAGCTTCACTACATTTGAAAGACAAATATTGTACTTTATCATCACGGACATTTCATATCAAGAAAAAAAACCAAAAATTCCCGCGAAGTAGAAAGTCGTTAGCAGCTTTGAAAGTCGGTGGGTGATTTTTTTCTTCTCTAAAAACAGACAGTTTTTCAGACAGTTTAACACTGACCAGTTCCAAATGTGATATTAATTTACAACAATTCAATAATAAGAAATTAACATTGTGGTATATATTAGACACAATATTGTGATTTTGCAATGTTGTGTAAACTAAAATATTACCTATAAAGTCACAGAAAAACTGTTGTGCGTCTCCTAATAAAACAAAAGGTGTTGGACTAAAAAACTGCTGGGTAAATACAAACCCAGGGCTGGGTTAAAATAGGGACAACAGCAATGGGCCTTTGTTTTGACCCAGCGTGGGGTAAATGTTTAACCAACCTTTGGTAGTAACCAACGCTGGGTCAAAACAGCCCATTGATTTGTCCTATTTGACCCAGACTGGTTGATTAACCCAGCATTTTTAGAGTGTTAAAGTTGCTTCAGAAATATTGCAAGTATTACGTACAACAATAAAAATGCATTGACATAAAAAAGGAAATTTACTTTTGGTACTTAAGTACTTTAAAAGCAAGTACTTCTCTTTTTCTTCTGCTTCTTCTGTACTTTTACTTAAGTAAAAAATCTGTCTTTACAACTTTTACTTGTAATGGAGTAAAATTTGACAAGCAGTATCTGTACTTTCACTCAAGTAATGGAGTTGAGTTACTTTGTCCGCCTCTGCGAATTTAAAGCGATTGAACGAACGGAAAGGAGGACTAAGAATCTCCAACGACAACTGGCAGTGCTACATTGGCTACAAGTGCCTGCACTTCAGCGTCCGTCCATCGATCGCTGTTCTCCATACTTGCGAAATAAATTGACACAATGTTTACAGTATGTATACACAGCGTTTTAATCATGGATCAAATGTGGACGAATGGCTTCACATAGATGTGTGCACACACTGTCATAACTGTGTGAGATCACTACCATCCTGCATTTGTGGGGGTGGGTAGCGGTGTTAATTTTTTCCCCCATAGGTTTTTAACACTCTAAAAGCTCTTTATTCCAAAGATACTACAAGCTAGTCAGTGTATTCAGTAGGTGTAATGTATTGTACACTCTAAAAAATGCTGGGTTAAATACAAACCAGTGTTGGGTGAAATATGGACAAACCCAGCAAATGGGTTGTTTTGACCCAGCAGTTGGGTTACTACCTAGTTGGGTTAAATGTTTAACCCAACCTTCTGGGTCAAAACAGCCCAATTGCTGTTGTCCCTATTTTAGGTGTTTTCGTACGTGTTTGGCCAATCAATGTCTACTTCCGTCACAATTAGTACCAGTTGTGCTGGTTAGAACATGCTCCGGAGTAGGAGCTAATTTGGTTCTCAAAAAAAAGGCAGTCCGGTACTAAAAACCGAAAACCCAAGTTTACGGCGGTGCGGGACAACGCCCAAAAGTTCCACACTTAGTTCTAGAAAAAGGTTCCCGCCCCCCCCCCCCCCCCCCCCCGGTTTTTGCGACAAAGAAACATAGACAAAATAGTGACACCATCACTAAATTTTATGTCAAAAGATCCCGCAAACATTCTAATATTGCATATAATTTTCACGCATCAGGGAGCCGCCATCAATATGCGGGCTATGAAATCGCTTTTGAATGAGCGCTCGCTGTTCACTTTCGATTTCAAGATCATGCGCACTCTGTGTAAAGGGAGCACTTACAGTGCGTGCATAATTATTATGCATGTTGATATTCTGATAATATTTTTTTCCAAGCACATTTTACCAAGTTCCAACACAAAACACATATAAATCTTACTAACTATATTATTTTTGGAGTACATTAGAAATGATATATATTGTCCATGAAGGCTGAATGAAAAACTCCTTCATTGGAGGAGAATTATTGGTGGTTTTCTCAACTGATAAAGAGCCAAAAAAACAGTTAGTTTAACTCCGACTGAGAAGTCACACCGATAGATGCATGAGAAATATTAAAACGAAGGCATACAGAAATTCAAAGTTAAGGCTTGTCCATGGTCACCAAAATGCTTCATTGGTGTCAGCGGCGGGGCAGGAAAGAAACAGGCTGGAGAAGAAAGACGCAAAGTTAAACGCAAAATAATTAGAATGATGGAAGAATTTAAACAAACAAAGGTTTTTGTGAAACCATCAGGAACCTTTTAGTCTCCAGTGCCACTATTTTCCAGAACTGCAACCTTGAGTCTCCAGAATTACAAGGTGTCAGGTTCTCAGAGACTTTGCTTGGGTAAAAAATCCTAAAAAATGACCCCTCCTTAGTAAGAATAACATTCTGAAATGTTATGAAATACATGAAGACTATTTTTATAGGCTTTATGGACAGATAAGCTGAGAGTGACCCCTGAAGGACCAGCACCACATCCTCTTGTACCACTGTTTGAAGAATTGATCTTCCAGAATCTGGCAGTAAGTTTTAGGAGCTCATTTTTGTCAGTCTCTGCAAGACACACTTTTCAGGATAGGAGATGGACTAAAAATGAACTCCCAAAACTTACTGCAACATGGAGCTAAGGAGAAAAATGTAGAACTTGAAAAATTTGAAAAACAGCTTAGTGAAAAGTGTTTACAGTTTAAAAGCAAATAGAAAGTCCTATTTTCCAGATTTGCACGTTAATTAAATATTTCAACCCAGTCTCATAAAAATATGTACCTTACTGCACGTTTCGCCACAGTTTCAAAGAGAAATGTCCACTGAGTGGTGCTAAAACACGGGTTCAATACGTCACCCTGGCACATGTTTTTATTACGTGGTATAGGTACGTGTTGCGTGGTTTTTATTACAGTTGCTCAGGTACGTATTGCGGCGCGTTCAGAATTTAAATCCCACATTCAAAACCTCATTACTCTGACATTTTTAATGTTAAGTGTAAGTGAAATGTTAAGTGATGTAAGGTCTTTCATGACACTACATATGTTGGGGTGTGAATTTGATAGGTGCTTGATATAACATAAATGGTGCTTTAAAAAGTCCTTGAAAGTCCCTGAAGCTGGTGTTCATGAAAGAGTGGGAACCCTGATAACAAAATATTTAAGTAAAATGCATACGAATTATCATGAGATCACGTTGAAATCCTTTACTATTTGAAGGTTTAGTTTTCTGTAGATTATGCAGTCTAACTTCTCCATTCTTTTTCCTGATGACTACAATCGGTGAAGAGAAAGTTGTATTTCTTTCTTATGTTGAAAATAGAAGATATTTTGAAGAATGCTGGTAATCAAACAGCTGATGGTCCCCATTGACTTCCATACTATTTATTTTCCACTATGAAGTCAATGGGGTGCAAAAAGACTGCTTGGTTTCCACAAAAGTAGCAGAATCTATTATGTTGGTTTCACCTAATATACAGGTTTTGGAACAACATGATGGTGAGTAAATAATGACAACTGTGACACTGTTTCCTCTTTTGTAAACAAGTGCACTAAACAAGCTTGATGTTACGAAAATGACAGCACAACTTTGGGACAGTTGTAATTTGAGTAATTTTCACAAAAAAAGGTTTATGTTTTATTTGTTTATGTCACTCCTTGAGAAGTTTATTTACATCAACATAATCATCATTAAATGTAATAACCACTTTGTTATTGGATTTCCATATTTTAAGATTGAAAATCTGAACAACATAATAAAATCTATACATATAAGGCATTTAAGAAGTAGAATAAATAAATGATGAAAGCAGGGTAAAATGTTGCCAAGTTTTTAATATGATCTTCATATAACAAAAGACAAAAGTGTTGAAATTTGTTAATTTTAAGGAAAGTAAACCCATACAAAGTTATATAATTAATATAATATTGTTCATGCAGTGGAAAATGCTGAAAGTTTGAAACATAAAATAGGTCAAAACAATCAAACAAAAAAAATAAATAGATTTTATTTAAGTAATAACCATGAGGAGCTTGTCTATAAAAAATCAGAACAGATAAAACAAGTTTGTGTAGCTGTTTCTTTAATGCTGGCAGAAAGAAAGTAAAGGGGGTTGAACTGAACTAATATGATCTTAAGCTGTACTGTTGTCACCGGTGTAGTAGACAGCCCAGTGAACCCCAATGGAGGTGATGCCATTTCCATTCTGTCGACCACTGAGAAAACGTAGCTCACGTCCATCATTGGTCGGGTAGAAGTTAAATGAGTTTCCATAAGGCTGCCCCACTTTTAAAGAGCGGCCTCGACTAGTGACAAACATAAGCTCATAGATGTAGCCACTGTAATGTTTTCCAGAAACCTGAATGATGGATTCATTGGCACGAAATGACATCTCCAGTGGATTGCCATTGCTTGTACAAACCGGTGTTGTCCAGTTACCATCATAACGCAGCTGAATTCTGAACAGATATTTGATGAAAGTGTTTGAAAAGATGGTCACAGAATAACATGCAGAAGAATTAGAACACACAATGCAAATTACTTTTCAAGATCAAGCCACAATAATATTTTAAAGCGTATCATATTGACTTTTTTCACTCTGTTGGTCCAGAGGAATGATCAGTGGTGAACTGGTTAACTTACCCACGAATATATGCGTTACTGTGTTCCCAGACTCTGATACCAGTGATGCGACCATCATATGCAGTGGAATATTCAGTCCCACTGCCGTCCCCAACAGCCGTGGAGTAAGAGTAGTAATCCAGTAAAGCTAAAAGAGGAAATAACAGCTCTATTTTAAAATAAACCTTTCAATAGTAAATTTAAAGAAATGCCAAAATCAGTCTAGATAGTAGCAAAATGTCAAGTATTAAGATTTATATACATACTGTATTTTTACATGTTCCAGAATTTCTAGCATGAATCTCAAGTTTAATTTCATTTTCAATTTTCCAACAGTCATTTATTTGCAACATTGTTTTGCATGTTTGATAATGTACCACATTGTGGTGAGCAATACTCACGCATGGCCATGCCCACTGTAACTCCAGAGAGAACCAGAATAAGATGCAACATTTTGTAAAAAGTTGCTGTTCAGCACACACCAGTAATCTAAAAGGAACAAAATAGATGAGGTATTCACTCATGAAACAGTAAATATTTTACTTTAGATAGTAGTTTCCATCATCTAACTGCATTATATATTGACAAAAAATTTTATTTAACTGTGATCAGTGTTTTCACATATACCTAAGCACATAAAGATGATAAAAGACAATCACAGGAATTTTAGCAATATAAAGTATGTACCTGCTGTTACACTTGATGTTGTTGATATGTGAGTCTGGTTTGATGACTAAACCTACTTGAATTTATATGCTCCTGCTAGTCAAGCCTCTTCTATTGGACAGACATTGTCATGTTTGCGTCTCCACCTCAGAAGGAATGTTTGGAAATATAAGTTTTGGTCCACGTCCAAAATATGCTAGAAGAATATAATATAGATATATATATATATATATTAATTATATATAATATATTATATTATATTAATAAATTAAGTTTAACACTTATTTTAAAACTTTTTACTTTAAAATTAAACAAATAAACAAGAATAAAACACAAAATAAGAACAATAGGAATAAGGGTTATATAGGGTTATATAGGGTTATACAACAAAACATTAGTTTTATTCCATTTGTTTAAAACAATGTAAGCAACTTTTACAGTATATTGTATGTGTAATACTGAAATTCTACTAAGCTGATCAGGCCCTCTATTAAGAAAACCATTAATAAATGTTGTTCCCCTTACAGGAACTCAGCAGAGTGCCGCTTGGCAATCGCCCCATGCGTGACCGCGTTTTGAAGCACGTGTCTAATCTGTCCAATGGAGCAGCGAGACGTCACAATCGGGGTGACGTAAGCACCAGAAAGCATAAAAGCGCATCCGGCCGGGCACCACCCAGCTTCTGCTCTTCAGTAGCGCTCTGTGTATGTGTCTGTCTATTTACTGTTGTCTGTCCGCACAAGCACTCATATATATAAAACAATGAGAAAGTCTACGGCAAGCGAACGGCATTACAAACGCTGTGTTTCTCCCTGCCCACGATATCTGGCAGCAGGGGATACACATGATTTGTGTGTCGTTTGTTCAGGAGCAGAGCATGCACGGTCAGCTTTCGAGCAGCTGATTGTCATCACTGCGAGCTCTCGCTGCGCACGCTCCGCTCTCGCCTGGCTGTGTTTGATGAGAGCGGCCAGGCTCGCGATCCCGCTGGCAGCGGTCCCGCTGTTGCCGAGGCACAGCGCAGACTGTTGTCGTGGGGATCGCGGGTGGATTTAGCGGAGGGATCCGAGACGGGCTCGTCCTTTTCTCGGTCCTCACCCGCTAGATCCGCGGCTCTCTCTCAATGTTCGGAAGCCCGCACTGCGGTTTCTTCCCCCCCCCCAGAGAGAGAGCCAGACGCTTCATCTATCTTCCGAGGAGGTGGATGTGATGAGTGTCGAGACAGAGGAGACTGTGGACTCGCCACCACAGTCCCTCGCGTATGAGGGGTGATTCGTGATTATGGGGTGTGTTTGTGCATTCGCCAAAATAAAATATCGTTTGGCTAGCCTAGAAACAGGACGCTCGTCCTAAAAATAATTAGACGAGCATGTTCTGAATCCAGATCACAGCCTTCACGACGGGGGCCTTCAGTTTTCCCCGATCTCCATGCTGAGGTGTCAAGATCGTGGGAGAAACCGTACTCATCCAGTATTTGCAGCCCCACAGTCTCGAATTATTCAAAAAGAACATCGTGGGGCTGAATGATAAGGTATATGGGACGATGCCAGTGGTGGAGCAGACACTTTCGAGCTATCTCTCCCCATCCTCAACATCGTCCCTGAAGGCCCCGAAGCTTCCCCCCAGGCCCGTTAGGCTTACCTCGTCTGGTTGGGAAAGCTTATACGGCGGTAGGTAAGGCTGGCGCATGTTTGCACACCATGGTGGTGTTTCAAGCATACCAGGCTGACCTGCTCAGGGGTGGGACTGCTGAGCAGCAGCAGCCCAAGCCATAAAGCTCCTCATATCGCCAGTCTCAAAAACAGAGCGTTGCAAACCACACCCCTCCACAGAAAGATCGGGGGTCGGGGCGACGCTCTCAGTTGGGGTCTTCTAGACCGAAAACGGATCTGCGGACCGTTATTTGTCTAAGAGGACCTCGGCGAAATGGTTCTACCATTGTCAGGTCCCTGAGGGCAGCCCACCTGGAGAGGAAAGGATAACACCTCAGTATACGGTGCCCAATCCTCATCAGTGCCCTCACGGAGGTTCATTGATACCCCTGCCCCCCTCGGTGCTTCAGGGCTCAGTGAGCTCAGACGAGAGAAATTCCCAGCTGCCGCCCGGCAACAGTACAGCACGGGAGAGCTCGCCCCCTCAAGTGAGGGTGCTACAGCAGTCAGGTCGGTTGTTCCTTCAGTGCCCTCATGGTGGTTCATTTATACCCCTGCCACCTCGGGGCTTCAGGGCTCAGTGAGCTCCGACAACCGAATTCCCAGCTGCCGCCCAGCAACAGTACGACACGGGAGAGCTCGCCCCCTCAAGTGAAGAGACTACAGCAGTCAGGTCGGTTGTTCCCTAAGTGCCCTCAAGGAGGTTCATTGATACCCCTGCCACCTCGGTGCTTCAGGGCTCAGTGAGCTCTGACGAGCGAAATTCCCAGCTGCCACTCGGTAATGGTACGGCACGGGAGAGCTCGCCCCCTCAAGTGAGGGTGCTACAGCAGTCAGGTCGGTCGTTCCCTGCCGGTCATCTGCTTCAGGGCACCGAACTGGCTCCTCTAATAATACCAGATGCCAGCCTCGAGAGGCTGGTTCCCTTAGTAGATTTTCTGGTAGCGTGGAAACTTCTACCAAATATCTCAAAATGGGTCCTGCAGATTGTAGAGAAAGGTTTCAGAATCCAGTTCGGTTCTCGTCCACCTCGTTTCAACGGGGTCATCCCCACACTAGTGGGCCCCGAGCAGGCTCTGGTAATGGAACAAGAAGTAGATACTCTCTTGAGGAAGGGGGCCATAGAACGTGTTCCGCCTCTCTCGAGAGTGTCCGGGTTCTACAGCCGTTACTTCATCGTTCCGAAGAAGGATAGAGGGGTTGCGTCGGATCTTAGATCTCCGTCTTCTGAACCGCGCTATCAAACAGCTTCGGTTCAAGATGCTCACTATCAGCAGATAGTATCTCAGATCCAGTCCGAGGACTGGTTTGTTACGATAGATCTCAAAGACGCTTATATCCATGTTTCCATCCTCCCTCAACACAGGAAGTTCCTGAGGTTGCTTTCGGGGGCGAAGCATACCAATATAGAGTTCTTCCCTACGGCCGGTCCTCTCACCCCGCACTTTCACGAAGTAGGTGTGGGATGATGATCTGGCTCCACTGCGACCTACACCCCACCCCCCCCCCCCGGGCATCCGCATACGCAATTATATCGACGATTGGTTAACACTACCTCAATCGGAGCAGATGGCGGCTCGGAATCGAGATGTCGTCCTCGCCCATATAAAAGAGATGGGGATACGGCTCAATGACAAGAAAAGTGTGCTTTCTCCACTACAGAGAAACACTTATTTAAGCGTGGTGTGGGACTCAACCTCGATGAAGGCACGTCTGTCTCCTGCTCGAATCGAGTCAATCCTCACGACAATCACGAGAGTAAGAGAAGGCCAGTCACTCACTGTCAAACAGATTCTGAGGCTGTTGGGCCTGATGGCAACGGCGGGGGACGTAGGGACCGTGTCCAAAGTGATAACTTTTGGCCTGCTGTACATGAGACCCTTGCAGTGGGGGCTCAGAACCAAAGGATTTTCCCCGAGGGGGGGAATCCGCTTTGCCCACTACGTGCCTTAGAAGTGGCCGAAATGTTGGTTCATGGTTCAAGGCCCGACGTTAGGGGCTACTTGTCGTCGCGTAAGGCTAACGACGGATGCTTCTCTCACGGGCTGGGGAGCGGTCATGGGTGGTCGCTCTGCCCAGGGTCTGTGGGAAGGACATCATCTCTTTTGGCACATCAACTGCTGGGGAATGCTGGCCGTGTTTCGAGCTCTGCCACACTTCCTTCCAGACCTAAGGGGGAATCATGTGCTTGTCCGCACAGACAACAAATCGGTGGTCTCCTACATCAATCGGCAAAGGGGTCTGCGTTCGTGCCCCTTGTACAAGCTGGTTCTCGGACTTGGTGTCCCTCCTCGACGGCTCTTCGCTGGAGATTCCGATCAGGAGGGACCTCCCCTCTCAGGCAGGGGGGGCACCTTTCTTCACCCCCGCCTGGAGTTATGGTAGCTGTGGGCATGGCCCCTGAGGGGGGTACAGCTCCTAGCATCTGGTCTCTCAAATGAGGTTGTTGAGACCATCCTCCAATCAAGAGCTCCCTCAACGAGGAAACTGTAAACCCTAAAGTGGAGACTCTTCACTTCATGGTGCGGAAGTGACTGCGACCCCGTCAACTGACAATGGTACAGTTCTGGAGTTTCGCAGGACGATTCGCGCTGGGTTATCTCCTCCACTTGACGGGTATACTGGCGGCTTAGCTGCTTACCACGCAGCTTCGGGTGGTAATATCATTGGGAGACACCCACTTGACACTCGTTTCCTCCATGGCACCTGAGGCTGAGGCCGGTACAGCCGCACCAAGGTGCCCTAATGGACTGGCTGTGGTTTCAGGAGGGCTTAAGCATTGAAACCTTGGAACCCATAGAAGAAGGTTCAGGTCAAGTTGCTCAGGCTTCAAGACATCTTCTCCTCGCATTTCCTCACTAAAAAAGGACGGGGATCGTCAGGCACTTTGTCTTCGGTGCTGATTGCTCAGGGCATGGTTAGGGCATTCTTACCCGAGGGTCGGTCTGTCCTAAGTTGCCCAATTCTTCACCAGGGCCATAGGACGTCAGGAGTTCTGTGTCGTCCTCCGTAGCCCGGAAAAGTAGTAGGCCAAGAGAAAGGCCTTAATCTGCTGTACAGTCGAGCACTGGACGCGTACGACAACAGAGCGCCCATGTGCGTAAGGGCAGATCAGCTTTTGTTTGTTTGGTCCACCAAAGCAGGGATTCGTGGACCAAGCGACTATGAGTAGGTGGGTGGTCGGGCATCTCACTAGCCTTACGAGTCCTCTGGCCTACCGTCCCTATGGGGGTCAGAGAGCGCATCGACAAGTGAGTATGGCGAATCCAAGCTTCCGCTTGGGTGTGGCAACTGCAGGACATTTGTGCGCGGCGGGCTGGGCTCTCGCAACTTTCTGTATGCTTTACAACTAGACATGCTTCTACCCCAGGTTCCCAAGTCTCTATCGTGAGGGGTCATAGGATACAACACAGGCAGGGACTGGTAGTATGCGCCGTGGGTTATTCTCGTTCCCAAAGTCGACTCGAACGCAGCTCGCGATGCCTGAAGGGGAATGTATCAGGTTAAGTATGTAACCATTAGGTTCCCGAGGAACGAGACGCTGCGGTCTTTTTGACAATCCCTGCATCCTGCAGGCGCTACTCATCGAGCTGGGTGGCGCCCGGCTGGATGGGTTTTTATGCTTTCTGGTGCTTACGTCACCTTGCTCGTGACGTCTCGCTGCTCCATTGAACAGATTTGACACGTACTTCAGAACGCGGTCACGCAAGGGCGATCCCAAAGCGAATCTCGACGCAGCTCGAGTTCCCTCGGGGAACCATGGTTACATAAGTAACCTAGAGACGTGTTCATGATTAAAAAATAAAAGGATTTTTTAATATTAAATTTTTTTAATTTGACATTTTAAAAGATTAAAAAGTATTTAAGTAAGGGTAAGGATGCATTGCTTTGTAATGTATGTGTGATCTAGTATTGGTAACTGTAAAAGTTTTCTTAATGAAAGACAAATATTTTAGAAAGATTAGAAAGTGTCCTTTTTTAAAGTCTACAGTGTTGAACTGACAAATCATATGACATTGATCATGAGACATGAAATGCCTCACTTTGACTTTATGGTTGATTTTTCTAAAGCCCAAAACACACTGCACGATTTAAGGTAAGCAGTTTTATGTTGTAGTCATGCTCCATGTTTATTTGTTGGTCAGTAAATGTGGATCGTATCAGCAAACACACACACATCCTGATTTTACCAAGGTAGATGTGTTCCTAGGTCAACATATTTTGTTGACCCTGGAACAACATTTTTTGGGTTAGTTTTGGGGGACTGAGGGGGATGTTTTCCCTTCTGTTGAGTGTCGTGATTATGTTGTTTTAGACATTGTTGTTAGACCCGAACGGCAGACGAAACGTATTGGGTGGAAGACGGGGGAAGGGTCCGGCAGCAGACCCCATCACGTAGGGAATTGACCAAACTCGGTCGCCAGGAGCACAGGGTACGATATGATTTGATGTTGGAGCACGAACCACTAGGGGCAGGACCGGGCGGGCAGTGAAGGATACAGGCCGACCGGACCGACCAGGAACTAAATTTTTATCCAAAAATGTAGTCTTGACCATATCCCTACACAATATTTTACCCTCAGCTTAAATATATCCCTAAGCGAGAGGGAAATATTGATGTATTTAGGAAATGATGTACGATTGCACAAAATTTACCCCCCATACTTCAACGATTTAATGCGATATTATACGAGTCTCGCAAAGAACAGCTATAAAAACCGTGGTTCTTCAATATCACGGTTTGGTTCCAGGGCAACAAAGATGTTGATCTCAGCTAGCAGTATGCGACTTGTTAATCAATCAGGGTCTCTGCCAAACACAAGGTGCGATGTCCATGCTGTATCGAGGGACTATTTTTGGGCACAAGCCCGGTGAACCCGGCCGCAATCTTATGAACCTCGTCTCACTGTATGAAGTAGGACAACAACTGATTAGGAGCACATGATCACAAGAAACGCCCACATCTTGTTGTACTATCGGATGACCATTTTTCCTACTGGGACAATGCAGGAAATATCCGCTCCCGCAAGTGTGTTAGGGCCCTTAAACACACGCAGCAGTAGCCACTGAACAACGGGTCGGGGTGGGGGCAGGGTTTGGAATTGGGGGAACAATATGTCCAGTGTGTCAAAATTTATTTCAAAATAATTACTGTATTAGTTTTGTGGTTCTACTAGCCCCTTGTCTATCGCCACAGAGGATACCTAGGATCGCCATACCTTCAGAGTTTTCAACCACTCGGCTACTCACCGGCCACGCTTTACTGAATCACAGGATGAGAGGCAGTAATCACATGTCAGAATTTCATATTACTATTTCAGCCCACATTACACTGGGTTGGGGAAATTTACTTTTAAAAGTAATGCATTCCAATTTTGCGTAATCCCATAAAAACATAATAAAGTAGTACGTACCCTTTCTATATGGAACGTAAATGCCCTGCCTACAATTATTTGAGTTAATTTGGATAAGATAGGCAGTGGCTGCGGCTTTTTATTTTTAATAACCATTATTTAAAGTTTTGTACATACTCGTAAAACAGTACGATTGCATCTAAAGTAACAAATGTAATTTATTGCCTCATTGGTATTGAAGGAAAGGTATTATATCCCCCATCCTGTACAAGTCGGAGGGGAATCCCCTCAACTAAATCAGTGCATGGAGGGAAAATGACAGGTAGACAGGAAAGTTTTCAACAGCTTATTCAGCATTTATATTACAAAATTATTGATATACTATAATCTGTGTCATTGGTTTGTTTATAGTATGGTTGAATTGGATAATCGAAGGTC
>JADLZN010012105.1:120000-152411 GCA_018155175.1 Sinocyclocheilus anophthalmus | reverse complement strand
ACAAACAACAAAATAAAAGAGAATACACAGCAAAAAAAATGTGTAGGTGGGTTAATTTAGTAAAAAAAAAAAACATAACAGTTTAAGAGAACGTAGGCTGATTTTAGAGAATAATTTAGAGATGAACATAAGTGTTTGTGAGACATTATTCAACAAGGCATTGTGAAGAGTGTTAATGGTTCCTAATAAAGCTGGTGTTTAAATATAAACAGGTTCTCACCGTGGCACATTATCAAATGTGGAACACACATATTTTATTTTATACAAGCAGTAATAATGGTTCAATAGGACATTTAACCCTTTTACCAAGTATCAACTGATTGGAGGCCTCTTTTTAACAAATGTTTGTTCCCATATTTAAAGTATGAGCTAAGGAGCATATTCACATCAATTTATAACCATATTTAACAACATTAATGTGCTAGTTTAAATTTAAACCTCACCCCCATGTTTTGTTCTGTAGAATATATACATTTCTTTCTTCTGTTGAATTTGCCTAAGAAGATGTTTGAAGAATGTTGGTAACCAAAGTTGCTGGTAGCCATTGAACTCCACAGTATGGGGAAAAATCTACCATGGAATTCAATGGCTACCAGCAACTGTTTGATAACTACCTTTCTTTAAAATATCTTCTTTTGTGTTTCACAAAAAAAAAGAAAGTCTAACAAGTTTGGAACGACATGAGGGTGAATAAATGATGACAAGAATTTAGATTTTCACTCATCAAAATCCATTATTTCAAAATTGGTAAAGCTTTTTTTGTAAAAATGTGGTAATATATAAATTATAAAATGTAAAACACAATAATATATGTATAATCTAACTTAATTAAATTAGATTTAATATGTGTGCATGTGTATTTTATGTCATCAAGGTAGTCTGTCTATGCACTTGAAAATACATTCAGCCCACTGTGATAAATTGAGTATCTGCCATTTCTCCTTCCATCTCAGTATGTCATAGAGTGTGTTTGTGTGTGTGTGTGTGTTTGTGTTGTGAGGCCGGGCAGGGAGGGGGACTCTCTGACTCATTTCTGACTCATACCCCCCTCCCCAGGGCTACACGGGAGGAAGCTCAAACCCCCTCTTTCCAACAAACAACCACATGCACAAACAAGTAGAGATAAGATATAACACAGAACGATAATGATCCCATGGGAAGCAATGCACTTTATTGGGGGAAAATGTACGTCTGCTAATCAAACATATTTAAACATTATAACACATCCAAACACACTGTAAACACACACACATGCAACACGCCCTGATAAGAATTCCAGCAACACAGTATGTTATAAATGGGGAATCCCTATTGGCAAAGACACAATCAGGTGACCAGCTACCATGGCAACAACTGCCTGCTGCCTGTCTCTGAGGAGCTTAAAGAGTGTAGGAGACTCATTCCCAGATCCAATGTGCTGTCAAAGACAAGAGAGGACTCCCCACTGAAATCAGCATGAATGAAGACACATCAGCATCTAAATACTTGAACGACCAAACTGGCATCTCATTCTGATCAGTTCAGGTGCTCATTTGCATAAACTCAACCAAATCATGAGATGTGTCTTATTTAGGACTTTCAATTTAATGAGATCAGTTACAAACAAATACATAAGACAAAAGAAATAAAAATAATAAATTAATTAATTCAACCTGACACAGCTTCTTAAAGACAATGCTCATGGCGTGAGATGCTGAAAAAACAATAACATATGACATAACTAGCAATTAAAAATGATCATGTGTTGACGTGTTTCACGTGTCACATATTTTGGGTGACCTATTTCTTTAATTAATGGGCATATTGTGTAAAAAATTTACATTTAAATAGCATTTTTAACTCTATAGACAGTCCTAGTACAAGCACATTTATCTTTAGAAAACATTTATCTTTTTATGTTAAAGCAATACCACTAGACTGCATAAATTGCCCATACTGCATAAAATGACGACATCATTTCATCTGAGCTATAAATAAAACCACCGTGTTCTAAAGTGCATTAACTCTTAATGCAACTCTGGATAGATCTGAACAGATCTGTAAAAGCAGCTCTCCATTATGGGAGAGGAGAGTCTGTCAATCAAGGGCTGACGAAAGTAATTTATGAGCGTATGACTCAGACAGTTTCTAATAAAAGATCCACCTGAATCAGTAAAGCCACTTTCCTGGAACTAAAATCCCAAAGTTGCATTTCTAAGAAATCAGAGCTTCTGAGTTTGATAGGTAGGTGTCCCTAAACCAGGCCTGCTTTAATTGCATGTCGAGTGACACAGGATGCTCAACTCGACAGATGAAGAGAACAGCAGAAAGCTTTTTAGAGTGTGTTTAAATAAGTGTAAATAGCGTATGTGTGGAAGTCTATATCACAACCCAGCAACAGATAACATCTGCTCCGCAGCTGAAAACGGACCACCAGAGGAAACAAAATAGTTTCTGACTCTCTCAGATGGTGTAATTATTTCACTGACACTTAGAATGAAAGAAAATCTTCCACATGTGAAGGGTAAATAATCTTGAAAGTAATATTTCATTCATTAAGTTCCCTAATGATGCTGTTCCGACAATACAGCGTGGTATTTGATGATTCATTCTAGTAATTTACAATAATGAACACGACATTAGCGATGCACACTTATTTAATCAAACATCTGCTATCGCAGTCTGAATGCAATTTTCACCACAGGTAAGAAAAAAGCGATGTCCAGCAGGGTGAGTCACCATCCTCAGTATGATGATGTCCGTGTCATGTGACCCTCCACCGCCTCTATCAGCCAGAGCTCATAATCTAAGCACGTAAATGACTGAGTGAATCATCCAATATTTGGATTGTATTATCAGACTATACAGTTGGCAGAGTGCTGCTCACTTTAAGGAGTATGGTGAACATTACTTCTTGTTTTCCTTGTTCCACGACCATGTACTCTTGTTAAACCTTCAAAATCAAGGTCAAAGTAAGGTTTCTAGACCAGACACTGATACGATTTATGGCAATGAAAACAGGCACATTTGGTAAATCCAACTAACATGGATTGTTATTCTTGTTTCAGAGAACAACCACAAACCACCAAGGCATGATTTCATGACATGATCCACACCAGGTATCAGTCAAGTACCTTGTGACACCCATGTTCGGAAACTATCCGTGACTAAGACCAGATGACCAAGGTAAGAGGGAGAGATACCTAATGAATAAGTCTATTTATGAAATGCATTATCCTCTGTGGATGGTAAAAAGCTGTGCCTCGTCCTGGAAATACTCAGCCATTCTAAATGCAACACATCTCAAAAAGCTTCAAACCACTTACAGCTTTTATCGCAGAGGTAGTACCTGAGGGACCCGAGACTTGACTGCTCTGTTCCGATGCATCCGGAAGTTTAAAAGCAACACATTTCCTGCCTTAAGTGGCCATTTCTCTGAAGATCTGGTGTGTAGCCAGTAGGGTTGTGCGCCAGTTTGGCATGCCTTTAAAAGTCCAATTGTGTTTCTAAATTTAAACGCAATTTGAATGGTTGCAGATGCATAATTGTGATTTCAATTCAAGGAAACAGAATTACCATTGAAATTTAATAAACGAAGAACGTTTTTCTTAGTAAAATTTTAAAGGGGTCATATTATTCTTGCTAAAAGACCTTATTTTTTTGTGTATTTGTGTAATGAATGTTTTATGCGGTTTAAAAAAGTTAAAAACCACATTTTTTCCACTACTGTACATTATTGTTCGCCTCTAAGCCCCGCCTTTTTTGAACGCTTCGATTTTACAAAGCTCATCGGTTGAAAAAGCGAGGTGTGCTGTGATTGGCCCAGCTATCCCAATGCGTTGTGAGTGGCCGAATACCTCAAGCGTGTGACGGAATTGTTACGCCCCTCACCATACTGTGATGTCCTGTCCGTCCGGAGCGACGAGACAAAACATTAAAACCCATTACAAACGAGTCATTTGTTTCATCCAGTGGGGACATAATAATGGATTATAATGACTTATACTGTCTTTTTACCGCTTCGTTGCATTCATCGTGTCCGCAGAAACTAAAACCCTGTCTGCATTGTGATCGAGAAATGACAAACCACAAGTTCGACTCTACTACTGCCCCAAAACCAAAGGGAGGACAAAGGCCTCTCGCGTTTGAATCATCAGTGGCAATCCTTTAAATGAAAACGTACTTACGTAAGTCAGAACTGCCGGCATTTTAGTCTAAAGTTACTTTTTTTCCAGGATCAGGACACATCCTCCATAAAATGTGCTGCACAAATCTGAATATTTGGTTTGAACTGTTCTGGAATAGTGTTGTAAATACAACTTAACCACTGGTTTTTAGTCGTGTCCTCTTTTGGAAGACCAACCAAAGTAGCTTCGCTTTCACGACGAAACACACGGCCCTACCATGAGGGGACCCCCGACTTAGCTGCGCTGAGGCGGGCTAAGTGAGCTTAGGGCCGGGCTAGCGTGAGCCGAGCCCCGCTTAGCATGCGCTGAGCCGGGATATAGTGAGCTTAGGCCCCCCCCCCCCGTGCCTAGCGTGAGCCTAAGCCCCGTCTTAGCATGCGCTGAGGCCGGGAGAGAGTGAGCTGAGGCGGCTGGGTCGAGAACGGCGCGCCCGTTCTTGGAATGAGTGGCAACCACATGTGACGACCCCAGACTGGAAGCCGATCCGGCGATCCACAGCGCAAATTTGATGTATTCCCTCAGCGACCAGCACAGAATCAGCTCTAGGCATGACGCAGCGGATATCGTCCTCTTTTGAAGACCAAACAAAGTATTTTTCGCTTTCACAACGAAACACACAACGCCTTCATGACATGGCTGCAGCGGCAACAACAATACTACAGCGAGAATAAAGTTACGCCTTCTTTCTTTGCGGAACATTTGGGCGGCATTATGCAAATAATTCCACATAGTGAGGTAGATATGTGGAGCGTGTTAGAAATGAGCCGTTTTAGGTAGGCGTGGTTAACTTTTAACTTTTTAAAGAATATCTCTTTGGATTTGAGACTTAGTCTTTGCAACTTACAGATCTTCTTTATGCACAATCAGCTTGTAACACTCCAAAAAAAATGGAAAACTTGAAATCGCATCATATGAACCCCTTTAATCATTTTTGTGAATTAACCATGTTATCATACTCCATAAAAACATTTGAGGATAATATTAATCAATGTTTGAAATTCGAAATAGAAATTATATATAATTTAGATATATAAATTAAAATTATACACTACCGTTCATAATAGGTAAGGAAGATTTTATTTTGAAAAAAAAAAAAATACTTATAGCAAGAACACATTAAATTTAGCAAAATCACTGTAAAGACATTTATAATGTTATTTATATGTTATGTATAATGTTAATATATAAGTTTTCTATTTCAATAAATGCTGTTCTTTTGAACTGTCTATTAATGAATAAATCCTCAAAAATGTCCACAAAATATTAAGCAGCACATCTGTTTTCAACATTGACATTTTATAACTTTCTTCTTGTATCGTGTATGAATCCATACTATCTATCAATGTATGAATATTCCATCCAGCCATCCACAGCTATCTTCTATCTATCTATCTATCTCTCTATCTATCTATCTATCTATCTATCTATCTTTCTATCTGTCTATCTATCTATACATACACACACACTCACACACATATGTATTTAACAGCCAAATGAAAAGAAATGTATATAAACCACTATTAGACCATTATCCCTCTCTTCTTACTCTCTAGCAGACAGAGAGTTTGTTCAGCCATGGGGGTGTTGCTTCTATCTCCTAACTCAACTGTGGTCCCTGATCTGTCATTGCCAGCCGGATGAATCTGTCACAGCTCATGTCGTTAAAACAAGGACTGCCTTCCCGCTCATCATGACCTCCACACACTGTTCCAGCATGCCCTGCAGCACCTGACTGTATCTATGTGCTTTCACAGACACGACATGCGTTGAACTCTGAGAGCACACCAATGTCACAGAATGTTATAGAAAACTTTGATCTTCTCGATAGTTCACTCAGAAATGAAAATATTGTCATAATTTACTCACCACTCATTTACAGCGGCCAAACTTGAATCAGTGTTATTTTAGTATGACGATATTTATATAATAGTTTTTTGTTAATATTTTGAATTAAATGTTATTTCACATTTTTTGTTTTCACTTTAATTTTAGTAGAAATTTTAGTAATTTTGTAGTGTTTCTGTCATTTTCAAATATTTTTAAGCACGTCTCTATAGTTTTTTGATATTTTAATTTATTAGTTTGGGTTAATTTAGATTAATTTAGTTAAACTAAATTCAAATTAGAAATGCTGCCTTGTCAACGAGCTCAAAAAAGTATTTAAGTTTTTACATTTATTTCGTTTAATGTTTATTTTTATTCAAAGATGAAAATGTTTTTTATTACTATATTTTCCAGGTTGTTGAGCTCCAAAAGGACCAAAAAGAAACAATACAGCATCATCCAATAACCATGTGACGTTATACTATAATTGGGCTAGATAGGGTGAGCAAATGAGCCATGTTTTAAATTCATTATTCATTTAGTGACTATCAATTTAAAAACATACAGATAGCAGTCCTGTAAATAGACGTTGGCTCTTGGTAAAAACTGCAGTACGTTTCACCATATTAGGCTACTACATATGGATCATTATAACTTAGAACCCATGTCCGCTCCTCTCTTTCTTTCTCTCTCTCTCTGGACGGATGGATTGAGGTGCTACCACTGGCTGTTCTGTTCAGCGTCACACAGTTATTTTCATCTAAATGTAGACACCAGCCCTTAACCCAACTACACGCTGTCACTGAATATGAGGCCATGCCAACCATGATTAGAGTTAGAGATTTGAGACAACACGTCAGATGCCGATGAGGTCAGCACTAGCGCATGAATGGACAGGCAGAAAGTCCAGAAGAAAGATGACGTGTCATTCGCCACCTCATGCCTCAGGGGGCCCTGTCACCCTCGTGTCCTCAAACAAGCCCCTGGCACTGTCTGCTATGGGACACCTTACTGACACGCAGCCCATACACAGAAACACAGTTACTGATTTGTACCAAGAGGGACAAGGCTGGACTCAGAAGGTTTTTTTTTTTTTTCTTCGTGTACCTCAGTGTAACATGTGACAGTTTTATACAAGTGGCAAACGGTCTATTGCAACTTTTTTTATTTGTTTTTTTTATTTTTAAAAAAAAAAAAAAATAAAAAAAAAAAAAAAAAAAAAAAAAAAGGGATAGTTCCCCAAAAATAAAAATTCTGTTATTAATTACGCACCCTCATGTCGTTCGAAACCTGTAAGACCTTCATTCATCTTCAGAACATAAATTTAAGACATTTTTGATGAAATTCGAGAGCTTTCTGACCCTGCATAGACAGCAATGCAATTGACACGTTCAAGGCCCAGAAAGTTAAGGGCATTGTTAAAATAGTCCATGGGACATTAGTGGTCCAACCTTAATTTTATGAAGCCACGGGAATACTTTTTGTGCACGAAGAAAACTAAAATAACTTTATTCAACAAATTGTTCTACCTCTGCACTTAAACAACGCATACGTGTGATGCTGCTGACATAGAACACGCATGCAAGAAGCCTTCGCGCATACGTCATGATACTCTCTATAATGGCGCCCTAGGGTGACGAGAAGGAGGAGAATTTTTGAATAAAGTTCATATTTTGGGGGGGTCAGAAAGCTCTCAGATTTAATCAGAAATATCTTAAATTGTGTTTCGAAGATGAACGAAGATCTTAACTTACGTGTTTGGAACCAATATTGAATAACTGATGACAGAATTTTCATTTTTGGGTAACTATCCCTTTAATTATTATTATTTTCTGTTAAATGGCATCTTAAGAACATTCATTAGATGTTTTATTAATACCAGATTATAATACAAGTTATTCTAACACCACATACATATAATTGGGGGACACAACATTTTCTTAAAATATAATATGTATTTTTAAAAATCATTTTAAATTTTAATTCAATTGTGCATGTTAAATAAAATCTATATTCACAATACAATTTATTTGTGTTAAAAATGTAATATTGTTGCAGTTGCATATTAGGATATCTCTTTGATAGTACCTCTTGAACATACATTTTGTTACTGAAAGTTTTCTCAGTTAAATATGTATTTGTAAACAATAATGTAACCATTAAAATTGTGCACTGAATACATATACACAATCATTTAATAATTTATTGGTATTTAAATTTTATTTTAACAGTTGAAAATTAGAGGGACACCTTTTATCACTGCAATGAATAATGGCCCATATAATGTGAACTTGAAGCAAGTTTTATTTTTAAATGTTTAATGTTTTTGTTTGTTTGTTTCAGTCCTGCCCCATTTGCCACCCCATATAACACAGCAATATTGGAGTTTCTCAAAATTACCTTTCAAAAAGTTGCCCACTATTCTAGTGATAGTATGAATATACAGTGGTGTGAAAAAGTTTTTGCCCCCTTCCTGATTTCTTTTTTTTTTGTTTGCATGTTTGTCACACTTTAATGTTTCAGATCATCAAACAAATTTAAATATTAGTCAAAGATAACACAAGTAAACACAACATGCAGTTTTTAAATGAAGGTTTTTATTATTAAGGGAAAACAAAATCCAAAACTACATGGCCCTGTGAAGAAGTGTTTGCCCCCCCTGTTAAATTGTGGTTTATCACACCTGAGTTCAATTTCTCTAGCCACACCCAGGCCTGATTACTGCCACACCTGTTCGCTATCAAGAAATCTCTTAAATAGGACCTTCCTGACAAAGTAGACCAAAAGATCCTCAAAGCTAGACATCATGCCGAGATCCAAAAAAATTCAGAAACAAATGAGAAAGAAAGTAATTGAGATCTATCAGTCTGGAAAAGGTTATAAAGCCATTTCTAAAGCTTTGGGACTCCAGCGAACCACAGCGAGGGCCATTATTCACAAATGGCAAAAACATGGAACAGTGGAGAACCTTCCCAGAAGTGGCCGGCCGACCAAAATTACCCCAAAAACACAGCGACGACTCATCCAAGAGGTCAAAAAAGAACCCAGAACAACATCTAAAGAAATGCAGGCCTCACTTGCCACAGTTAAGGTCAGTGTTCATGACTCCACCATAAGAGACTGGGCAAAAATGGTCTGCATGGCAGAGTTCCAAGACGAAAACCGCTGCTGAGCAAAAAGAACATAAAGGCTCGTCTCAGTTTTGCCAGAAAATATCTTGATGATCCCCAAGACTTTTGGGAAAATACTCTGTGGTCTGACGAGACAAAAGTTGAACTTTTTTTGGAAGGTGTGTGTCCCATTACTTCTGGTGTAAAAGTAACACTGCATTTCAGAAAAAGAACATCACACCAACAGTAAAATATGGTGGTGGTAGTGTGATGGTCTGGGGCTGTTTTGCTGCTTCAGGACCTGGAAGACTTTCTGTGATAAATGGAACCATGAATTCTGCTCTTTATCAGAAAATCCTGAAGGAGAATGTCCGCCATCTGTTCGTGACCTCAAGCTGAAGCGAACTTGGGTTCTGCAGCCAGGACTATGATCCAAAACACACCAGCAAGTCCACCTCTGAATGGCTGAAGAAAAACAAAATGAACACTTTGGAGTGGCCTAGTCAAAGTCCTGACCTGAATCCTATTGAGATGCTGTGGCATGACCTTAAAAAGGCGGTTCATGCTTGAAAACCCTCTAATGTGGCTGAATTACAACAATTCTGCATAGATGAGTGGACCAAAATTCCTCCACAGCGCTGTAACAGACTCATTGCAAGTTATCGCAAACGCTTGATTGCAGTTGTTGCTGCTAAGGGTGGCCCAACCAGTTATTAGGTTTAGGGGGCAACACTTTTTCACACAGGGCCATGTAGTTTTGGTTTTTGTTTTCCCTTAATAATAAAAACCTTTTAATTTAAAAACTGCATGTTGTGTTCCCTTGTGTTATCTTTTACTAATATTTAAATTTGTTTTGATGATCTGAAACATTAAAGTGTGACAAACACGGAAGGGGGCCAACACTTTTTCACACCACTGTACTTTGATATATAGCAATATCATGAATTATTACCGTATTTATCATGTGTACCATGGCATTTACATGGTAACCCAAGATAAAATGCATGCTAATGCCGTGGTACGTGTACTGCTAGTGTTTTAATGTTCTTACTTGTAATGAGTCGTTCACAGGCACACATGCAGATGTTAAACTTATATTTTCTTTGTGGCTGACAAAAAGATAGATGCTATTTCAGGTTGTTCCGATAAAATGTATAGGTAAATGTCTAAATATGCAACCCATCCATCACTCTTTTTGTTTTCTGTGTAAAAAAAGTATCACCATTCCAGACATTTCAGTGTGTGAGTGAGCTGTGCGGATCATTCAGACTGAATCATGAATTGATTCAGAGCGTTTTGCTAACTTTGACCAAAGTGTGGGAAAGAATCTACTCAACATGATTCGTTTAGAAATCGGCATTGCTAGTTCTGATTAAGAATGGGAACAAAATACAGGACACATGGCATGATTGCTGAAATACTATGAGGGAAAATCTCTTGTTGTTAGGCCTATGCGATAATATATACAAGGTTTTTAGTCTGTTTGGGCAGCTTGTTTGGAAACAAGCATTATTTTATCAGTTCAGTTTAGTTTCTTTAGCGATGCAGAAATTACTAGGCTTTCACTTACAAGTGACACAAAAATTGCTATTCAGTGAATCAAGTACTTTGTGTTATCCTTTACACTTAGGGTTACTGGAAAATGTGTCATTAGAATATGAATAAAACAATGGATAAGCTGATGCACACAATGAACTGACTTCCCACGTGAACAGCACTGAATGGAACCTTGTGCTAACAATTGAGTCTTGAGACTCGCTCTATAATTATCCTATGTGATCTCCAATGAATTGATTTCCTAAGTAATGACACACTGAAAGCAGTTAAATAAAGAGCACAAGTACACACTACACTGTTCATCTGACTTATCTAAATGCAAAAAATGTCTTCTCTTGTAGTTGGAGTCTTGAGACATCAATTGTCAAGTTGCAAAAGCAGAGTGAAGTAAGAGGTAAGCCTGTCCGTGCCGTGAGATCTTTGGCACCGTCGCACTGAGAGGTCTGAGAGGGAGGGCAAGAGAAAGCTTGACACTTTGTGTAGCACAGTGTTTTTAAAACTGAGTGTGAGAGCAGACAGGCTGCAGAGCGAGAGGTCAGCGGGGTCAAGGAGGGCAGGAAAAATAACTGATAGGAAATAAGTGTGCATGACTGAAGAACACAAGGTGACTGGAGGGGGGGCTGGGGTGTGGGAGGAGACCATCTGGGTAAGAAATCCAACTTTGAGAGCAAGTTATCTCTGCTTCAATGAGCATTGTAGTTGTAAAGTAAGTTTTTGTAATATATAATCATAAAGAAGGTAATGCATGTAAAATAAAAATAAATAACAGATTTAATTAAAAGATTATTTACAATAATTTTTGTTGAAGAAAGTACAGAAAATTGCACTAGAGAGCAAGAAAGAAGTATAATATGTAATATATGAGGTTATATGTGAGACAGGAGGATGTTTGTAATCCAGTGAAAACTGAAGTAATCATTAGCCACAAATGAACATCTGCGTCATTTTTTTGCATTTGTTCTTAAAATAACTCATTTGAATTTGTCCCAGACATCGACAGACGAAAACACAATACGTTCTTCTACAAAAAGGTACAGAGCAGGATGTGAGTTCCTTGGTGTGATATCTAGCTTCAGCTTTTAAAGGGATAGTTCACCAAAAATGAAAATTCTGTCATTAATTACTCACCCTCATGTCGTTCGAAACCCACCCATAAGACCTTCGTTCATTTTCGAAAAACACAAATTAAGATATTTTTGATAAAAACCGAAAGCTTTCTGACCCTGCATAGAAAGCAACGCAACTGACATGTTCAGGGCCCAAAAAGGTAGTAAGGACATTGTTAAAAAAAGTCCATGTGACATCAGTGGTTCAAAACCGTAATTTAGAAGCTCGAGCTACTTTGTGAACTCTCTTTAATCTTCAAAGTCTTATTTTGTTTTCTTTGCACACAAAAGTATTCTCGTAGCTTCATAAAATTACGGTTGAACCGGTGATGTCACATGGACTATTTTAACGACTGTCCTTACTATCTTTCTGGCCCTTGCACTTTTAGTTGCATTGCTCGGATTTCATCCAAAAATATCTTAATTTGTGTTCTGAAGATGATCAAAGGTCTTACTGGTTTGGAACGACACGAGGGTGAGTACTTAATGACAGAATTTTCATTTTGAGTGAACTATCCCTTTAAAATCAAGTACACTGTACAAAATCAAGGCAAGAGCATGAAAAGTCATGGATTTTTTTTGCCTGAGATTCATGCGCTTTTGAATATGCATCCTAATATTTCATGTTCACCAGGAAGGATATTCAAAATGTCAACTGCGCTGCACATATAGAGGCCACAAGCATATTCAAGGAGTGTAAACACATGTGTAATTCCTTTTACAAGGACAGTCAGCTATGCAATTATTAAGTCAGTAAATCCAATTGGCATAATGAATTGTGAATGAATTGTCTATGTAGTTTCATTACAGTACCAGTTTTTTAAAACACCCATGAACATTAATGCTAATGCATTATTAATGAACTTTAATTAGAATTAATAATTAATCGCAAAACAGTTCTAACAGTTTTAGACTTCAGCATAAACCTCTGTAATGGAAAGACAGTGCCATTACTTCTAAACAGAGCACCCAGTGGGACAATTACACTCTTGACTCAGTGTTTGTCAGAGCATTAGCTCTGTCTGGGTGGCACTAATGTGTCATTAAGTGGCTGCTGCATCCTGTTTACTGAACAGTATACGTCTTGTCCACCTACTGAGCCAAACTGTAAACAAAAAAAAAAAAAAACACCTTCCACCTGTAAGCCACTATATGCACTTATAACTTACGTTTTATCTCAAACACACAGGTGTGAATACTAATGACTTGATGGTCTTGAACTGTGGTCTCTGCTTGAATATATAGAGAGTGAGTTCTTTTAAAGTAGGAAACAGCTCAATCCTTCCTGAGAATGGAGCAGGTGTTGATGTTTTATGTATTAGGACAGCATATGAAACAGACTTGGCTAGACTTGGCTCATGGCCTAACAATCTGACAAACATAAATAATGAAAAGCAGACTTGGAGCGCCGCCATTTGTTCTGTTCTCTAGTGAAGAATTTCTGAACACTTTTGAAATTAATTGCAAGTCTGTTGTTTGCAATTTGCAAGTTTGTTGTGTGAAATCTGTTGTAAGATACTTCCATGCTCATGTAGAATGTTGCAGTTTTCCACAATGATTTTTAGTTGTTAAATAGCAACTTGTTAGCAGTTTGTACATAACAGCTTCAGTATTCATGTCTGAGGAAGGGTGATTAAACTTAAACTAAAACCATAAAAAAATGTTACTTCTAATAAAATACATTTTAACTGAAATAAAATATACAAAAACCTAAACTTATTTTATTTCAGCCACTTGCCAAGGAAAAATTTCAAATTTTCATTTAGTTTAACTTGATGTACTCTGAACTGACTGCAATATAAACGGAAATATAAAAATGATGCGGGGCAACGTTAATCGCATCCAAAATAAAGGTTTTCATTTACATAATATATGAGTGTGTACTGCGTATATTTATTATGTATATACTGTATAAATACACACACATACAGTATATATTTAAAAAATATTCGCATGAGGCACAGTATATTTTCGTGAATATCAGGTAGAGTAATTGTCACGTGTTGGTTTCTGTTTAGTTCCTGTCTACCCTTATTTGGTTCAGTTCCTGTTCCCATTTAGTTAATCATCGTTTATTCTGTCCACCTGTTTTTGATTGTTACTCCTCACTTGTTTCAGTTTCTCCTGTAATTAGTTCCCTGTTTTTTTATATCCCCTGTGTGTTCCTCATTCCCTGTAGGTCATGCTTCCCTACCTACTTCCCTCCACGGGGATGTTGTAAGCAGAGATCGCAGCAAGACTTTAAGGGTGGAGGGAGACAGCCATCGCTCCAACCCTTGCTGCAAAAAGGAAAGCATGACTCTGATCGGGCTGTGTCCAGGTGCGCCTGTGCCGAGGTGTTCCATCGGTCAGGGAGTAAACAGCTGTACCACTCTAGGCAATTGATATGTCAGTGCAGTTGGGGGCCCGTCCAAACCCAAAGGCCCAACCGGCTGAGGTGTGAGAGTACCACGTCCCTGTGTTCGCACAACTGATCCTGAGACTGAGCTAGTATGAGCCAGTTGTCGAGCTCAGTTGTCATGGTCTGTGGTGTGGAAGGATCGACACATGAAAGTACGCATCCTTCTGGTCGATCGCTGCAAACCAATCTCGGGACGGATGCACCCGAAGATGCATTCCTGATGCATTCCAACTTCTTGAACGGTAACCGGTGAAGGGCCTGTTCCAAGACATGCAGGTCCAAGATCGATCATAACCCACCCTTCTTGTGTACAATGAAGTAGGGGCTGTAAAACCCCGTCTTCAGATCGGCTGGAGGGACCGGCTCTATCGAATCCTTCGCCAGTAGGACTGCAATCTCCGCAAGCAAGACAGGAGCATCGGCTGCCTTCACTGATGTGAAGCCGATGCCGCTAAACTTGGGGGGACGCCTGGCGAACTGAATCGCATACGTCTGATGGTCCACAGGAGCCCGCGGGTCGGTTTGGATATCCAGGCACCCAGACAACTGAACAAACTGGACAAGCATGACTCTGATCGCCCTGCTGTGGGACAGCGAGGTGAAACGCAGGACTGCGTGAGGTGGTCTGGTGGGCGGTGCAATTCTTCTTGGTTTTCACGGTTTTGGCAGAGGGTGTTGTAAGTAGGGCCTTTGATGATGCCCGAACCGCCCCGCTGATGACTGCTGCGAGATTAGGAGGATAGTGTGTTTCCCGGGTCTTGGTTCGTCCGCGACTCCCATGCCCTCTTGGGACCCCGAGACAGAAACTGGTACTCTTTCGAGATTTTGGAAACCAGATCTCACCCCGGCCTTCCCCGGGGGAGGAAGAAGGTGCATGCCACTATCCCCCAAGAGCAGTTCCTCTCTCTCTCCTCTCTGGTCGCGCCGTCCCCGGGGCCTCTTGCGCTAATGCTTAATGCCAGGTTTGACGGCCTGGGATGGCGAGGCGGCCTGCCTACACCAGCTCCACCACGGCGCCACTGCTTAGGCTGCTGCGGATGCGGCACAGAGCTGGGTGGCGCAGGGTGCCTCCCGCGTCCGATGATCAGGTCTTGTGCGCTGCGGCCCGCGTACGGTGGAGGCAGCAGCTGCCTGCAGGGAGGACATATCGGACGCCTCAGTCTGCTGCTGTGGCAGCCGAGAACGCTGGACCATGTGGTCCGACTTCGCGCCGAAGAGGCGGTCCTTTGACACAGGACCTTTGATGAACTAACTTGTCGGCGTCCCTCTTGTCGACCAGACACAGCCAGAGGTGACTCTCCTGGACCACAAGTGTGGACATCGCATGACCCAGAGAACTCGCGGTGACCTTCGTCGCTTGGAGCGTGAGGTCAGTGGCGGTTCGGAGCTCTTTCAGAACTTTCGGATCATGACTACCCTCGTGCAGGTCCCTCAGTGCCTTGAACTGATGAACCTGCAGTAACACCGTAGCGTGTAAGGCAGAAGCAGCTTCTCCACAAGCCATATAAGCACCGCCGGTCAGACCAGACGAGTGCTTACAGGCTCGGGAGGGAAGGTACGGTTTGCCCTCGGTGGCGGCAGTATTAGGACAGAATTGCATCGCAACCGACCGCTCCACCGGTGGGACCCCCGTATACCCCCTAGCTGCACCACCATCGAGAGTGGTGAGTTAGCAGGTCGGTTTCCGGCAGAAAAACGTGCCTTCCACGATCTGATAAGCCCCCTCATGCACCTCCGGGAAGAATGGCACCGGGGCGGGGTGCTGAGAACCAGTGCGGGCCACCCTGAAGAACCATTAGTCCAACCTTGAGGGCTCGGGACATGGTGGAGATCCTCCACTCGAGACCTACCCTTACAGCGGCCTGGAAAAGCATAGCGTTATTCCCGGAGGAGAGCAGCCCAGCCGAATCTTCCTCTCCAGAAAGCTCGGCTCACCCTCCAATGCAGCGATTGACATCCGGTCGTCGGGAGGAGCGCCAAAGGATAATGCTGGTACGCTCCTTGTAGAGGGCCCTGCACGTTCCTTTGGCAGCTGAACTGGTTGCGAAGTGCTAGAGGAGCGATAGTCCCCCGATGGTTGGTTCCCTGAGGGGTTTGCCATCACTGTAACCCTCAAACAGCCCGCGCTACTGCCTAAGTAGCCCCCCCTTACTGCCCGCCATGACAAATTAGATCGAATGCAGAGCAACGGAGCTCCGCCCCTTTTCACGTGTCTCATGTCGTCTTTAATAGACGCATGTGAATGTTCTTTTAGGGAACAGCTCTTTTTCGCATGCTGAAGCTCACACGGGAGATTTGGCCGCCTTGCAACCCAACGGGTGTGCAGCCTGATGTTTTCACCCAATCGACCACGGGAAACCCCCCTTTTGAAGCGCTGTGTACCGCCAACCAAGAGCTCCTCGAAAGAGCGCGCTAACGCTTCAGTCTTCTTTTCTCTCTCATAGAGTATCCTAAGCAAATTGATGTGATCACTCTGCTCCGAAGCGAAAAGCTGGTATGCGTTGCACCTGCTGCCTTTTTATGCTCACACTGTGATCAGCGGCAGCTGGATGCAATCATCGCATGCTAATGTCCATTGGCTCGTTTAGTTACACTCGGAATAGATTGGTCTCTTTAACGAGATTCCCAATTCGTCGGTCACCGACGTGGACTCGAGTGACCGCCTACAAGGGACCCGCCTTTTTTGCATGTGACTTTGTGTTTTTGATTGTGAGGGAGTTGGTGGCCTGGAAATGTCATTATTTTGATGGGTTTTTGCCTGGGTGGGTTTGGTGGGGGGTGGGGGGTGGGTGGTGGGGGTGGGCGGTGTTGTTTTCAGGCGAGACGTGGAACCCCTTAAAGCTGCACTTCCAGATGCGTAACGTGCGCGAGCGTCTGGCGAAGAGTCTGGTGGAGAAGGGCGTCCTGAGCACGGAGAAGCAGAACTTCCTGCTGTTCGACATGACCACGCACCCGCTGACAGACAGCAGCGAGAAGGAGCGTCTGGTGCAGCGTCTGCAGGACAGTCTGCTGGAGCGCTGGACCAACGACTGGCGCCGCATGAGCCGCCGCATGCTAGCGCTGATCCTGCTAGCGCACGCCGCAGACGTGCTGGAGAACACACTGTCCTCGCTGAGCGAAGAGCGCTACGACATGGTCTGCTCGCGCTCACGCAGCCTGCTGGAGGCCAACCCCGACCTGGAGAGTGCAAAGGTCACGACCCCCGCCGAGGAGATGATCTGGGCCGTGCTGGCGGCCTTCAACAGATCCTGAGAGAACGCCCTTCATAGACAGCATCCGCACTCACTACACAGACAGCAGCAGCATCACGACCATTTTTCTTACATGTATACTTGTTTTCGGGTTCAGTTGTTTTAATTTTTTTATTTTTTTTTCATTGACATTTTTGGCTTTAAATATTTGTAATTTTTGTAATTTTAGTACTTCATCTTCAGCTCATAATTTCATAGTTGCATGTAGTGTTTCATACATATGTTGTTCATTTTCCTCTAATGTTTTTATTTTTTTCAATAACAACAATGGTTTAATTAACAATAACAACACAGATCTTAATTTTAATTTATATAAATTTTAGTACTTCATCTTTAGCTTATTTAAAGGAACACTCCACTATTTCTTTAAAATAGGCTCATTTTCCAACTCCCCCAGAGTTAAACAGTTGAGTTTTACCGTTTCCGAACCTTCATCTGGTGTTAATCCCGATCTCCGGGTCTGGCGGTAGCACTTTTTTAGCTTAGCTTAGCATAGATCATGGAATCTGATTAGACCGTTAGCATCTCAATCAAAAATGACCAAAGAGTTTGGATATTTTTCCTATTTAAAACTTGACACTAACAACAGGAAGCTTTCTGTAGTTACATCGTGTACTAAGATGACGGAAAATGAAAAGTTGTGATTTTCTAGGCCGATATGGCTAGGAACTATACTCTCATTCCGGCGTAATAATCAAGGAGCTTTGCTGCCGTACCATGAGTGCAGCAGGTGCAGTGATATTACGCAGGGCGTTGGAAAATTAGCCTATTTTCAAAAATAGTGGAGTGTTCCTTTAATTTCAGTTATTTTGCATGTAATTTTTTTTTCACTCAATATTTTATTTTATTTCAATTAACAACAATAGTTTTAATTAACAATAACAACAATGATCTTAAATTTAATTTTATATTATTTTAGTACTTCAGCTTATTTCAGTTAGTTGCTAAGGCAACATTTCAAATTTTTGTTTACGTTTTTTAAGTTTCTCATCTAAAATTTATATTTTATTTCAGCTTTATTATATTTTAGATATATTGTAGTTAACAACATCTATATATAAATATGTGTATGTGTGTGTGTTATAGTGTGTGTGTATATGTGTATATGTATGTTTAATTCACAAGGCAACATTTTTCAATTGGTAAATTTTACTCAAATAACTAAAACTGAAATAAAAATGTATATGGGCACGTAAAAAAAAGGCAAAAACACACAGCAACTACAATTAAAATGAAATTAAAATACAAAAATGTATCAAATAAATAAAAACGAAATAAAATATTAATAAAAAGTAATTCAAAATATTAATATAAATGAATGGTATATGAATGATACTAAAGCAACACTGGAAGATCCTGTTTTAAATCATATTAGGTTATGCTTTTATTCAAACATCCGCATAAGTGTGATGTCTTGAAATGCTGTCTGGGTTGGGAGCGTGTGAGGTTTTGGATAACAGTGCAGCGTTCCCACAACTTTCAGAGAGCGTGTCGGCTGGCATGCATGTCACATGACCTCACTTCTTCATCATGTGACCCTTACACTGTCACATGACGCATGATTCGCTCTCATCTGATGTGTGATTTTTCATGAAGAGAGCTTTACTGTCAGACGCTTTCAGTAAAGCGTACCCAATAACATCATTTTATACATGCCTTAATATTTGTTCAGCAGTTTTTCTTTGCAGGCGGATGTTTACAGGACAGGAGTCGTAACATGTTCATATGTTTGTGAAGGAGGTTTGATTGTGTCTGTACAGAAGCAGAAATCCAGACAGTGAATATACGGATGAGTCAAGCGTCAAACGCCTGCTTCTGTCCAACCACCGATAAGATTCCTGAAGGTTGGATCCAGGAAGGACTTGGAACGAGGTTTCTGGTTGGATTTTCTTCATGTTTTTAATGAACTTTCGTGGAACATTGAATCGCCAGGGCCTTTCGCCCACACATTATAGCGGTGTATGGTTTGTTTCCAACAAATGGTCATGTTAAAGATGGAAATGTTTGTCCAACTCAGGAGTTTCAAAACTAAGGTACTATTTACTTAATATTACTGGATTAGTATCTAAATATGGTTTGTGGGGATTTATATTGTTCTAGCAATGGAACAAAGCTCATGATAATAAAAAACACTAATAAGTAATAGAGTATATATTATATTATATAATATATTAGTGCTGTCAAATGATTAATTTCATCCAAAATAAAAGTTTTTGTGTACGTAATATATATGTGTGTACTGTGTACATTTATTATGTATATATAAATACACAACCCAGGCATGTATATTTAAGAAAAATATGTTATGTTTATATATAAAATATATTTATATATAATATAAAATAAATGTATATACATGTAAATGTATATGCATGTAAATAGTTACTGTATGTGTGTGTATTTATATATACATAAGAAATATACACAGCACACACACATATATTATGTAAACAAAAAAACTTGTATGGAATGCGGATAATTTGAGTAAGAGAAATGACGTATGTCATTGGGAATATTGGAAATTTTAAAGATATCTATATATTATTATTTCTTATTTATTTTTTGGTGCAAATCAGAGGTTGGTAAAAAACATATATGTAAAACATTAGTTAATAATTTAAAATAGATTTTGAGTGGTAGAGTAGGACTATAAGGCAACAGATTTTACTATTATGATTTAGAAAAGATTATGTATTTTATTTGCACTATTTTGGACATATTAAATTATTACCCTGCATGATTTTAAATATTTTTGGGACAGTGCAAACGCACACAACATCTTAAGATGATTTTCTGTATTTAAAACTAGAAACTTGTCATTGACTCAGATACTGTATATGTGAAATTATTACATGTAAGCCATGATGGTTATGGAATGATAAATGACGTGATTAGGGCTATGCTGTGTTTGGATGAGATGAAGGCTTCATTGGATGAGGTTGATAGCGGGTCAAGTTTTTAATTAATATCAGCTATCATAATAAATGATTGGTGTTTAACTGTCAGTCTGTTGATAGATCAAATTTTAGTTTTTGTTTTTTTTTAGATTAACGGGCCTGATATTTATAGCTAACTGGCCTACTTTTGGGTTATTAACTAATTAACTGATCCATAATTGTCAATTATGTTACTGAAGTAAGACAACAGAAATTCTTTTATCATAAATTATTGTTTATGTTGAGATAATTAATGAATTAATGAGATTAAAATGTATTTTTAAGAATATCAAATCCTCAATGTTGGTGGTTTGTCGATTAAAAATGTTGAATTTATTATATTTTATTTACGTAGATATTAATACAGTGCATCTGTAAAATCCAGCCTTTAATCGTTCCATTTTTTTACAAGAATTGAAAATAAATCCAAAATATTGCTACTACTGAACCAACAACAAACTTGCTTAGATAATATTCTATTATAATTGAATTATTTTTACGTGAATTACTGACTTTAAAATTGCAAATGCTTTTCATTTTATATATGAACACAAAATGTATTATTATGTTTGTTTGTGTGCTTTAAAATACTATTTATATAGTCCAGATGTTTTTAGATGTGTAACAGAGCATTATTTAGTCGTCTGTTTTCATCACACAGGATACACTGGTCAGATTTTGCTGAATTATAGAATTTTCATCCCACATGAACATCAAAACCAATCAATCACATGACTGGAACTTTCCATTGACGTCTGCTGTTTAAAACTGAGCTAATGACGCTCGCACTCTCCCTCTCGCCTATCGTCTGTGGTTTCATCCTCACTTCCTTCACCCTCTCAGTTTTCAGCACTGGACACAAACAGTGCTACTTGACACTCTTTGCTCCACTCTAACATCTTGCTTAGACAACTTTTGCCCCCTTTCATCCAGACCAGCACGCTCCACCCCCTCTGCCCCCTGGCTGTCTGATGTTCTCCGGGAACATCGCTCTAGACTCAGGGCTGCAGAGAGGAAGTGGCGCAAATCAAAACACTCTACCGACCTTAGTGTGTATCAGTCACTCCTCTCCTCCTCTGCAAGTGTCTCCACTACTAAAACAACATACTACCACAACAAAATTAGCAACTGTTCTGACTCTCGCACGCTTTTCAAAACTTTTTCTTCTTTTCTTTGTCCTCCTCCACCCCCTCCTTCTTCAACTCATACTGCCGGTGACTTTGCAATATTCTTCACAAATAAAACACAAACCATCAGCGACCAATTCTCCACACCACAAACTGACAGAAACTTAATACCCATAAATACTCATTCTCTCTCCTCCTTCTGTCCACTCTCGGAGGCAGACGTTTCTAAACTTATCCTTTCCAATCATCCTACCACCTGTCCGCTTGATCCTATCCCCACTCACCTCCTTCAGGCCATTTCTTCTTCAGCTATACCTGCGCTTACTCACATTATCAACACCTCTATTCACACTGGTACATTTCCTACAGCATTCAAGCAGGCTCGGGTAAGCCCACTGCTTAAAAAACCCTCTCTAAATCCAGCGCTTTTAGAAAACTACAGACCGGTATTCCTTCTTCTGTTCATTGCAAAGACACTTGAGCGAGTTGTGTTCAACCAACTCTCTGTTTCTTGTACAGAACAACCTCATGGACAGCAACCAATCTGGCTTCAAAAGCAGCCACTCAACTGAGACTGCCCTGCTCTCGGTTACTGAAGCCCTGAGACTGGCAAGAGCAGCTTCCAAATCCTCAGTACTCATATTGCTGGATCTTTCTGCTGGTTTTGACAAAGTTAACCACCAGATCCTCCTGTCCACCCTCATGAAGATGGGCATCTCAGGAACTGCACGCCAGTGGTTCAAGTCTTACCTCTCAGGTAGGTCCTTCAAGGGAGTCTTGGAGGGGTGAGGTTTCTAAGGCACAACTTCTTGCTACTGGGGTTCCTCAAGGCTCAGTGCTTGGACCACTTCTAACTCCTTCCAGGACAGCCAGGGACCTAGGAGTTGTGATGGATGATCAGTTAAGCTTCACAGACCACATTGCTACAACGGCCCGGTCCTGCAGCTTTGTCTTATACAACATTAGGAAGATTAGACCCTTCCTATCAGAGCAAGCTGCACAACTCCTTGTCCAAGCTCTTGTTCTCTCCAGACTGGACTATTGTAATGCTCTCTTGTCGGGCCTTCCTGCATGTACTATCAAGCCTCTGCAACTGATCCAGAATGCAGCAGTGAGAGTGGTCTTCAACGAGCCGAAGAAAGCTCATGTCACACCTCTCTTCATCATCTTGCACTGGCTGCCAATAGCCGCTCGCATCAAATTCAAGGTACTGATAATTGCCTACAAGACCACCACTGGAGCTTGGCCAGATACCTAACGTGCTATTCATACCTACCTCCCTCCATAAGCTTGCGTTCAAGTGAACGACGCCTCGTGGTGCCATCCCAAAGAGACCAGAATACTCCACTACCTTTCCTGGACTGTTCCCAGGCTGCTGAATGACCTGGGGCCCCCCCCCCCCATCTCAATCCGAGCTATTTTCAAAAAAACATCTAAAGACACATCTTTTTCGCCAGCACCTGACCAACTAATACTAGCACTTACCTAATCTGTTCTGTTCTATTCTGTTCTATTATAAAAAATCAAATAAAAAAACCCTAGCTACGTGTACTGTGCTAGACTAACCGAGACTTGTCACCGCACTTGTATATATGTTGTTGCTCTCATCATGGTCTGATTGCGTCTATTGTCCCACTCATTTGTAAGTCGATTGGATAAAGCATCTCGCTAATGATTAAATTAAATTTAATGAAATTGGTCTGCATCTTGTACATTTTCACATTATTTATTCATATTATATTATATATTTTATTTTAGATTACCCATTTTTTTTAATGTCTATTATATTTTATCATTATTTTATTTTAATATGATGACATTCGACCCAAACGAACCCCTCGGGCAAAAAGTGTTTCATTTGTACATTATATTAAGACTTTTATTATATTACCTATATCCTATTATATTTTGTTATGTAGAGGGAAAACCCTCAAGCATTTGTACATTTTATACATTTTCATAAAGACATCCTCATAATGTTGCTGATTTCAGGTTCTTCTGTAGTTGTGTGGGACATCTGGTGAAATATCTCGGATATTTGGTTCAAAATAAGATCATTTAAACAGGGGTGCCCAAACTGGGTCCTGCAGAGTTTAGTTCCAACCCTAATTAAACACACTTGAAGCAGCTAATCAAGCTCTTATATGCATACTAGAAACTTAAAGGCAGGTGGGTGTTGAGTGAGCAAAGCTGAAAGCTGGGAGCTAAAACTCTTTGATCGTCTCCCCCTGGCACTCCAGGATCGCGAGCTTTGGGGCACCCCTGAGTCTTAAATTATTGTAATAAGAGCCTTAGCACTTCATCATTATGATTTCATGATCATTAAAAAAATCTTGTTATCATTTCCATTACTTTAATGTTACAGCATGACTAGACACAGATGATTAGACACACAAAGAAGGGAATGTTTGAAAAAACAAATCCGACCTGTTGAACCCCGTGCCCATCTCTCAATCTCTCTCTCTCTCTCATCTCGCATCTCCTCCTCTTCTTCTCTCTCACACACCACACCCACACAACCCTCTCTTCGTTCTCTACTCTCTCTCCTCTCTCGCTCTCTCCTCTCACACGACACACACGTCCTCTCTCTCTCTCTCTCACACACACAGACCACACATCCTCTCTCTCTCTCTCAACACCACCACAACACACACACCTCTCTCTCCTCTCTCTCTCTCTCTCACACACACACACACACACACCGCACTCTCTCTCTCTCTCTCTCTCTCTCTCTCTTCTCACACACACACACCCCACACTCCTCTCTCTCTCTCCTCTCTGTGAGTCAGGAAGTCACGACTTCACTCTCTCTCTCTCTCGTTACACACACACAACACATTCTCTCTCTTTCTCTCTCTCTCTTCCACACACACACACCTCATCTCTCTCTCTCCACACACACTCTCTCTTCTCTCTCTCTCTCTCTCTCTCTCATCTCTCTCATCTCTCATCTCTCTCTCTCTCTCTCTCTCGTGATCAGGAAGTTCAAACTTCTCTCAATTCAATTCAATTCATGTTGCTTTATTGGCATGACATACTTAAGTACATATTGCCAAAGCATTGTACATATCAGAACAAAATACACATAATATACATCCATAAACAAACAAAACAAAAATACATGTAAAATACATCCATATATATTTATATAAACATTGATGGTACTACTAATGCAGATGTGTTCACTCTTTAACTCTTAGTTTGTGGCATTTATAAATATAATGTGCTACCAAAGAGGAAGCAGGTCCTTCAAGTAATATTCTTAATTTGTGGTTTTCATGGAGCGACTGGAATTCAGGAATGTTCTGCTGTATTTGACTGTACAGTGAGTCTCTTGATGTGTATTTGTCACAGTGGAGGAGGAAGTGTTCCTCTGTCTCAACTGATCCTGATCTACATTCATTACAGATGCGCTCTTCTTTAGGTAACCAGGTGTTTTTATGTGCTCCTCTCTCTATGGCCAGCTGGTGGTCACTCAGTCTGTACTTGGTCAGTAAGTGTCTGTGTGTTATATTCCTGACTGAGAGCAGATAGTCGGCCAGACTGTACTCTCTGTTGAGTTTCAGATAACATTGGAGACGACTTTGCTCTTTGGTTTGTTCTTTCCAATGCTGTATGTATGTCTCCTTCTCTTCATTCATAATGTCTTTGATTCTTCCATGTTTTTCAGGGTTGGTGATATTGAGTGCTTTGTTAGTCAGATCTGACACCATTACACAGAGATGACTTTTTTGAGCACTTCTTTTTGTGTTTTTTAGTGCTTTAAATGAAGAAATCACACACACACACCCACTCTCTCTCTCTCTCTCCTCTCTCTCTCTCACACACACACACACACACATTCTCTCTCTCTTCTTCTCTCTCTCATCGCACCACACACACACACCACACATTTCTCTCCTCTCTCCTCTCTCTCTCTTTGTGAGGTCAGGAACCAACTCACATCTCTCTCTCTCTCTCTCTCTCTCACACACAACACACACACACACACACATTCTCGTCTCTCCTCTCTCTCCTGTGAGTCATGAAGCCAAACTTCACGATCTCTCTCTCTCGTCTCTCTCAACACACACACACACACACAGCACACACTCTCTCTCTCTCTCTCTCTCCTCTGTGTCAGGAAGCCAAACTTCACCGTCTCTCTCTCATCTCTCTCTCTCTCACACAAACACACACACAACTTTTGCACCACTGTCACATTTCTCTCCCATCCCATTTCACTCTCTCTCTCTGTCTCCTTCTCATACTCTCTCACCCACACACACACAACAGAACCACCCTTCTCTCTCTCTCATCTCTTCTCCTCTCTCTCACACACACTACACACACCACACACACTCCTCTCTCCTCTTCTCTCCTCTCTCTCTCTCCCCTCTCTCTCTCACCTCTCTCTCTCGGTGTCAGAAGTCAAACTTCACAACTCTCTCCCTCCTCTCTCTCTCCTCTCTCTCACAACACAAAACGCACACACAACACACATTCTCTCTCTCCTCTCACTCTCTCTCTCACGTCACACAGTCCACAGACACACACACACACACAAAGCCCCAACCCTTCCCTGCTCAGCACCACACTCTGCTCTCTCATCCTCTCTCTCTCTCTCTGTGGTGTCCAGGATTCAACTTCACTAATCCCTCTTCTCATCTCGTCTCTCATCCCCTCTCACACACACAAGAGAACACAACACATTCTCTCTCGCTCTCTCTCTCCTTCATCACACACACACCCCACACTTCTCATCTCCTCTCTCGTCTCACACAAACCCAACACACACACCAACACATTCTCCCTCTCTCTCTCCTCTCTCTCACAACACACACACACACACACACACACACACACACACACACACACACACACTCTCTCTCTCTCTCTCTCTCTCTCTCGTTCACACACACACACACACACACACTCTCTCGTTCCTCCTCCTCCTCTCCTCTCCTCTCTTCTCTCTCTGTGTGTCAGGAAGTCAAACTTCACTCTCTACTTGACTGACATCATAGCCAGCACAACTCGATGCCAGGGCAGACAGTGGGGCATATATTCTCTACTATCGGCTCGGGAAACTGGTGAGTTCCGTCTTATATGAACGCGACGCAGTGAACGCTTTAGGAGCTTTTTAACGCGACGCAGCGGACGCGACGTCAGACGCGCATCGAGTTTCATTTTCAGCTGCGTCAGTCTCGACTTTCCACATTTGTGTGTTTGTAAATGTACTCTTACAAAAACTACTGTGGTGTTACCACGGTGCTCTAATGCTCAGTGAGACCGCGGTACTACGTTACTACTATTTGATTGCCATATCCGGAATATACCGCGGTATTTTTTCAGAATTTTGTTTTTTTGCACATAGTAGCATATTTTCTTGTAGTAAACCTGATTCTGAAGCTTCTCACATCCAGTTATTCAATCAATCAACAGTTTTACTAACAATAGCTGTAGTCTTTAGTTTGTGTTGCCAGTACCTATGGCAATTTTAAATATATGGCCATAATATATGGTCTTAATGTATATGTATGTAAATATATAAATTCAATCATAATTAAAAATCTACCTCAGCTTCTGCTCTAAACTACAGGGAGCCCTTTTACATTACTATAAGCTTACAATTAACAGCAGAGCCCAAACTTAACTTAAATCACTATTTAAATAAATACGAATTAATTACCTCTAACACTAGCTTGCTCTATTCTTTTTCTATTCTATCTGTTTTCTTTTTATTTATTATGTAATAAAAAAACCTTGTTACGTGTACTGCGTTACTGCGTGTACTGAGACTTGTTACAGCACTTGCATATTGTTGCTCTTTTGTTGGTTTTGATTGCTTCTATTGTCCTCATTTGTAAGTCGCTTTGGATATAAGCGTCTACTAAATGTAAATTACTATTTATTTTTAAATCAACATTCAACGTAAAAATGGTATGCAAGCATGTAAATTGCAAATAATGCAGTTTTTAAATGAACTTCTAAATTATAACGTTTCTTTTGTGTTTTGAATATTCACTTACACAGGTTGCCTTGCAACCTCAACCATTGTAGATGTTTCTTGGTCAGTGATGTGTGTGTGTGTGTGTGTTGGTCAGGGGTTCTGCCATTGCTAAGATCATCGGGCACAATGTGAAAGCATCAAACCGCTTCGATCCAATGGTGAAGATGTGGGTCTATGAGGAGATGATTGATGGACGCAAACTCACCGAGATCATCAACACCGAACATGAGAACGTCAAATATCTGCCTGGACACAAAATGCCCAAAAATGTGGTGTGTGTTTCTCTTAATAGTACAGTGATGGGAACAGACCATAATACCGCGTAGTACTCCGAAGTAATCCCCAGCGAACAGAGAATGTTCTGGAAAGGTTCTCTCAAAGTTACGTACTTCCAGTTAGTTGGACATTCGTCTGACATCTTTTAAATGTTGCTACTTGTTTCAAAACACTCAGAGAACATTCAGAAGTAACATTCCTGTGTTTGCAAAATGATCAAATGGAATGTTCCCTTAACATTCGTATAACCAAGAAGAACCCTTTTAAAACATGAAAAACTGGACATTTTGAACATTCAGAGAAATATTGTTTTCATGAGAACGTAATGGGAACGTCAGCAAAACATTCTTAAAACATATACAACTTTCTGGAAAGGTTCTCTAAAAAGTTATGAACAAACGTTCTTCCAGTTACGTTAATAAAGCGTTTAATGATGTTCTCGAAACACAGCAAAAACGTTATTTATACATCAGTCATGGAATGTTTTTGTTCTGAAACAAGTGGAACATTCATCTAACGTTGTTTGAATGTTACTATTCGTTTCAGAGAACGTTTGAAAGTAACATTGCCAGAATGTTAGCAAAATGATCAAATGGAATGTTCTGGAATGTTCGTTTAACCAAGACGAAACATTAAAAAACTAATTTAATAAATTATTTCATACATTAATTTAGGTGTTTCAGCTGGAACGTGCTTGATTTGTGATCTAGTGAAGTCCAGAAGGTAATACCGCGGTATCTTTGAGAAAGTGTTTGATGTGAGCTGGTTATCAGTAGGTTTGCACACAGATTAAAGTGCTGGACTTTGCACAGATCACCTTTACACTCATCTACATGTTACTGCGGCAAAATTGCACAACATCGTGAAGCAGATTAATAATCTCATATGTCATTATATGACTCATATGAAGATAAATGAGCAAGCGTGAACTTGCACACAAATATGGATCCCTAGTTCGAGAACAGCAATGCAAACAGACTATAATTAACCAGGTCAAAGCTGAAGGAATAATGAAAGTGGTGTAGCAATCATTCAGATATGGCATTAGAAATGTCTTGATCTACCCGTCCATTTGATGAAGATAACCTGCTGGAACAGAACGGGTCATTCCAGGTTGTTGCTGGTCCAAGATTATCAGGATGGTTAATTTTATTTTAAAAAAATAATTAAAACTTAATCAAAAATTTAAAAGATTCAAGTAAAAATGAGAACATAACCCCTTCCCAGTAACCAATAAAACAGTAAATTAGAAGATAAAAAGTTTAAATACTGAAAAAAAATCGTAAATTTTTAATTTTATTATAATTATTATGAAGTCATATCTATGGTATTAAAAGTCATAATTATGAGATTAAAAAAGTCAGAATTATGTGATAAAAAGTCGATTAAAACAACATTTCTGAGAAAATTAAAAATCATGAGATAAAAAGTCATATTTATGGCATTAAAAATCATAAATAAGAAATAAAATGAATAATTATGAGATGAGGTCATAATTATGAGATAAAATAGTAAATTATGTGATAAAAAAGTTTCACAATGTCATAAAAAATGTCATAATTATGACAAAATTATAAGATTAAAAAGTCAAAATATGATAAAAAAGTAGATTACAACATTTGAAATTAATACTTTTAATTTTTAGACGCCTTTAAAGACAATTAAGGTCGCAGTACATCATAAAAGGAAAGCAATAAAATACAAAACAATGCAAAGCTACAAAACAGACAGACATACAAATCAATCAGTCGTATCACTAAAAGCTATTCTAAACAAATAGGTTTTAATCTGATCTTTAAAAAGGGAAATGGAGTTCAGCTGGTGGATATGCAGTGGCAAAGAGTTCCATAATTTTGGCGCAGCACAACTAAAAGCCCTACCACCAAAGGAACTCAACTTAAAATGTGGAACTCTCAGTAAGTCTGCAGAGAATGATCTCAAAGAGCGTGTAGGAGTGTACAATTGAAGAAGATTTGAGAGATAAAAAGGTGCCAGATTATGAAGTGCTTTATAAGTAAGCAGCAACATTTTATATGGTATGCAATAACAGGCGGGAAGCCAGTGTAGCTGGGAAACTATGAGATAAAAAATCTAAATGAGGCCAAAAATGAATATTTATGGCAGTGTTGAAGTCATAATTATGGATATAAGGTCATAATTGACAAAACATTGACATTATGAGATAAAAAGTCAAAATTGTTATAAAAAGTTGATAACATTTGAAATTATGAGATTAAAAAAATCTAAATTATGGAGAAAAGGTAATATTATAAGATTAAAAATCATATTTATGGAATTGAAAGTCATAATTATGAGATCAAAATTCATAATTATCAGATATAAAGTCATAGTTGACATAAATGTTTAAATTATGAGAAAAATACACAAAGACAAAATTATGAGATTAAAAGTATATGCTCTTTAAAAGTAATGAGTATGAGATAAATGTTATAATTATGTCAAATTTATATGAATAAAAAGTCGAAATAATATGATAAAAATAATTTAACATGTGAAATTCTGAGATAAATCTAAATTATGCAGAAAAGGTAAAATTATAAGATTAAAAATTCATTTATGGCATTGAAAGTCAGAATTATGAGATCAAAATTCATAATTATCAGATATAAAGTCATAGTTGAAAAAATGTTGAAATTATGAATAAAGTCAAAATTATGTATAAAAATGTTAGTGGATGTTTAAATTATGAGATAAAAAGACAAAAAGACAAAATTATGAGATTAAAAAGTCATATGGCATTAAAAGTCATGGTTATGAGATAACTGTATATAATATGATAAAATAGATTATAACATTTGAAATTATGAGATAAAAAATCTAAATTATGCAGAAAATTATGCTGAAAATTGTTGAAATTATAAGATAAAAAGACATAAGTCATATGGCATTAAGTCATAATTATGAGATAAAAATCATAATTATGATATAGTCATAATTATGACAAAAAGTTGAAATTATGAGACAGTTTTAGCCTGTCATAATTGAATCAGAAAACTCGGAGGAGTAGGATGATGGACCGTTAACCATTGTTATATAGGTTGAGAAGCGCTGATGTAAAGCAGCTCATGATCATAAATGTCCAGCTAGAGACCATGTAAAGCCCACTGTCTTTGAGCTGATTTCCATCAGTAAGAGCCGTAGAGCCCTGCTGAGAGTGGGATCAGGGTTCAGAGCTCCTCTTTTTCCTCAGGTGGCGGTTCCTGAACGTCACAGAGGCTCAAGCGGAGCCGATTCCTGATATTCGTCATTCCTCTCAGTTTATTGGGAAAATCTGGGACAGATGAAACCTAACGTCAACTCTGGAACCCTCGGGAATCTCCCTCATTAAAGTATGAATTTATTCTTTAATGTTTTGAAATTTGCGTGGATTTCATGGTACTAGTATTTTTTAGTCCATTCTCTTTGTGTGTGTGTGTGTGTGTGTGTGTTTAGGGTATCGATGAGGGTCCGGCTGGGCTGACCCTGATTTAAAATCATCAGGTCCAAGCTGGAGAGTAAAGGTAGGGATCGAGGTCAGGGTATGATGGGCGGCCAAACATTCGCCAGCGAGGTGGGACCTGCGGAGAAGGCTGCGAGACCCACCATCGGTGTGTGGACATCACACCCTCCCTGTGGAGAAACCTGCAGAGCGCTGGACCTGTGGTGTAGGGACGGTGTGAGATGGGTGTGGTGTCAGGGAACAGAAGCGAAACAAATGAATCCAACGGCAAGATCTTCAAAGAGCTTCTGCAGACGCCGAACTTCCGCATCACTGTGGTGAAGGAGAGCGACACGGTGGAGCTGTGTGGAGCGCTGAAGGTAACTGAGATACACACGTGATGCTGTGGATCAGGGGGTTTCGTCTTATTCAGATTACTAATGTTATGTCCTATGGATGCTTTGGTAAATTCTCATTATGAGATAAAAAGTAAAATTATGATACTGAGTCATAATTATGAGATAAAGTCAAAATTATGAGATAAAATGGCATAATTATGACAAAAATTCACAGTTATGAGATGAACAGTTAATATTATGAGATAAGAACTCCTAATTATGACAAAAGTCAAAACTATTAGATAAAAATGCATAATTATGACAATCAAAATTATGAGATAAAAAGTCATAATTATGGCATAAAATTGAAATTATGATATAAAATATAATAATTATGGCATAAAATCAATATTATGAGATGAAGTCATAATTATGACAAAAAGTCAAAATTATGAGATGGACAGTTCTATTAAAGAACTCCTAATTATGACAAAAATCAAACTAGTTAGTAAAATGCATAATTATGACAATCAAAAATTATGAGATAAAAAGATAGAACTCATTATGAAAGCATAAAATCCAAATTCTGCAGATTAACAAGTAATCATTAATGGCATAAAATCACAAAATTATGAGATAAAAAGTCATAATTATGGCGTAAAAGTGAAATTATGAGATAAAATATAATAATTATGGAATAAAATCAATATTATGAGATGAAGTCATAATTATGACAAAAAGTCAAAATTATGAAGGAAAGTTTAATATTATGAGATAAGAACTACTTATTATGATGTCAGGGAAACTATGATATAAAAATACATCATTATGCCAATCAAAAATTATAGAGATAAACAACTGTCATGATTTTTATGCGCCTAAATCCTA